>BJBW01003784.1:0-212002 GCA_004320125.1 Scolopax mira
CTCACTTGAATGTAGGACTTACCTTGCTGGAAAACTCTGTCCCCAAAGTCACTCAGAGATATTGCTGGACTCAACAGCTCAACGTCTCTGGTAGAGACCTTCAAAAGGTAATATCAAGCTCATATGAAATGTGTCCTGAGGCTTGCTTAGAGGCTAGCTCCAGGCTGAGAAGTCTGCTTTGCCCACCAACACCCTGGCCAAGTGCCTGCTGCAACCTGCCTCTGCCAGAGACGCCTTGCTTGTAGGGCTGCCCCAGGCTCTCTGCAAACCTGGGACCCCTTTGTGAAACATTCATCAGACCAAGCTCAGCTTTGTGTCCTGCACAAGCTGAAAAGCTAAATATATTTTCCTTGGTTTCACTGCAACTCCCGTTCTTAGTTTTTGCCTCTCATAGGCAATGTTCCTGCTATCCCTTTTCTCCTCAGGATGAGTCAGACAAGCAGCAGCATCTTGTCCTGACATTTCTGAACCCACTGAAGTCTTCAGTAGCTTTTTTACAGAGGTGGTCCCAGCTCCTCTGGTTTGCAGTTTTATGCACCAGCTTTCCCTTCCTTCCCTTCCCCTTCCCTCTCCCACCTCCCACAGGTCCATTTTCCCAGATGTTCATCCCCACCATGGCTGAGTGATGCTCTGTGTGCTCCCCCTGAAGTATAAGCTGGGGCTGAGACTTGCTGTTTTATACATGGGGCTGTGCGGTTGGAGGAGACTGTTGCATCGAGGCAGGTACCATGAGACCAATTCAGGACAGCCTGAGCCAGGAGGGATGATTTTGTGTTGGTATAGAAACCCAGTATAGAAGCTGGAAGATGGATGTTTCTGGGCTTTCTAGAAACAGGCACTACTGGGAACTTTGTAAGTGCAGAAGGTCAGGCAGACAGGAGCTCTGGCCTTGGACAAGAACCACCCTGGTTCCCTGCCAGAAGCTTTTCCTCATCCCTCCCCTTTGGGTTTCTGCCTGCTCAAGGAGGCAGGTAAGTCGTGATCTTGAGGAACTGGCATGAACACAGAAAGAGACCAAGGGCAAGCAGATGATGATGGGAGGTGACACGGGAGTAAGTCAAAGACATGAGGGAGAAAATGGTGAGGAAAACTCATGACTTAGCCTTCTGCTTGAGTTTCTGGGTAAGACAAGCTTATTCTTAGCAGTGAAAAAAAGCTAATTCCCTTGACAACCTCTCCCCCTCCTTCCCAAAGTCTATCTCAGAAATAATCAAAGTATTTAATTAATATTGCATTAGTCCAAATAAGTACAATCATCTTCCAGGAGTATTTACATGTTGGACTATAATTAGCAGCCTCCTTGGCACCAGCCCACATGAGTTGACAGGTCATGGTTTCCATTACATACTACATTTTTCCATATCATTGCTCAGTCATGAGTGACTATGAAATGAGTTAACCAGACTCAGCAGAGAGGAGAGATTAAGTGAGCCATGTGACCAGAAGAGAAGCAAGTGATTTTTCTTGTCAGGAACTTGGTGAGAATCATCAACACCTCAGTTAAATGACTACCTTCTAAACTGTGGTTTTTTTCAAGTAAACTGAGAAATGGAATTTCAAAATTTTTATATTTCCTAGTAATGATGAGCCATTTTCTTCTGTATCAAAAGAAGTGTGGCCTGCAGGTCGAGGGAGGTGATTCTGCCCCTCTACTCTGGTCTGGTGAGGCCCCACCTGGAGTGTCCAGCCCTGGGGCCCTCAGCACGGGAAGGGCATGGACCTGTTGGAGCGAGTCCAGAGAAGGGTCACAAAGATGATCAGAGCACCTCTCCTATGAAGACAGGCTGAGAGAGTTGGGATTGTTCAGCCTGGAGGAGAGAAGGCTCTGGGGAAACCTTACTGTGACCTTCCAGTACCTAAAGGGGTCCTACGGGAAAGGTGGGGAGAGACTCTTTATCAGGGAGTGTAGTGATAGGATGAGGAGTACCAGTTTTAAACGGAAAGAGGGGAGATTTAGATTAGATATCAGGAAGAAATTCTTTAGTGTAAGGGTGGTGGGGCACTGGAACGGGTTGCCCAAATAAGCTGTGGATGTTCCTTCCTGCTGGAAGTGTTCAGTTCCAGGCTGGGTGGGGCTTTGAGCAACCTGGTCTAGTGGGAAGTGTCCCTGCCCATGGCAGGGGGTTGGAACTCGATGACCTTAAAGTCCCTTCCAACTCAAACGTTTCTATGATGCTACGAGGATTCTATGATTCCCTGACTGAACATCTTTCTCCTGCTGAGGTAGAGGGTAGTGCCTTGTTCATCCTGCTGGAAGACTTCTCTTGTTCCAACAGAGACAGATGGATGAAGGAACGATGGCACTTAAAAATGCCAAAATGTTCTTGAAAGCCTTTTCCTCATAGACTGTTAGTTGCTCAGGCAAACAGGATACATAAGGAAACACAATTTAGCTTCAGACCAGAAATTAACTTCTGCCTGTGGAGGAAAACTATCTGGTTGTGATCAGAGCCTTTGGTAGGCTGAAGCCTTGACCATTGGTGTCCCCACACCACATTAGCTGAGATTTTCCAGCTTGTCATGTCCCATGCATGGCAGCCATGTCCCATGCATTCCAGTCAGACAGTAGTTGGGATATCCTAATGCTGCAACTGAGAAGCAAAGAATGAAGCCTTGCACAACTTAAATACCAACACTCCCCTTGGACTGACCCCATATAATAAGGCTTAATTAACTTAAGTAAATAACTTAAATTAACTTAAATAAATTAACTTAATTAAATTCTTCAATTATAGTCAAGACCAGCTTCACAACATTCTTTTATCCCCTCAGGAAAGATACCACTAGCATTACAGTGAAACTAGCCTAGGATTTTATTTATCTTTTCAATAACATTGCTTTTTTATTTTTAATATTTCTGGAGTTTTTTCCCTTGTTTCAAGAAACTGTTGCTATAGATAATCTATATACATTCAAAGAAGTAACAGTGTTTTTTGGAAATGCCTCATTATAAGTTGAAAAGTAATACCAGTTATTAGGATAAATAAAGTTAAAATCTTCAGTGAGGATGATTTCTTTTCGAAAGGGATTTTTTTTTTTCTGTCAGAAAAGGTTAATTCATCTAAACTGGAATTTTCTACAGGAAGATGACAGCACACTTGATAACAAATTCTTGTGAAACAAACCAGCAAACAAACAAACCAACCTGATTAGAAATGCCATTTCAACTTGAAATGTTCATTTTTTTATCCTCTTTAATGTCACACTTTAAACAGCTTTCTCTTAATTATCTTGATGACAAATCAAATTAAATAATAAAAGGTAAAGGTAGAGTGAAATAGAATCATAGAATCTTCTAGGTTGGAAGGGACCTCCGAGATCATCTTGTACAACCGTCAACCTAACTCTGACAAAAATAAACACCCACACAACACACAAAATGCAACACCATCACTAAACCATGTTCCTTTAGCACCACGTCAACCTATCTTTTGAACACCTCCCTGGACCTCCCCCGATGCCTCACACTTGGCTGCCCCTGGTCCCCCCCGTGCTGGTGGCAGTGGCCTGCCCTTCACGCCTTGGAGCACAGTCACATGTCTCCCTCAAAATTGGCACCATCTGGACCACCACCTGAACGTAATTTTCTCCTGCACAGCTCCTCACATGATTTGCCAGCTTGTGTTTGTGATTTGGGAGGGTGGGGCATGAAAGGTTGTGAGATCTGGCACAGCTGTTTGGGGGGTTTTTTTGCATAAGCAGTGCTGCTGATAGAACTTTTCTTTAGGATTTAAGCACTCTCTGCACCTCTTTGGAAACTTGTGCTGCTTATTTGTAGGATCTCTATATCAGTGTCCCTCAGCCTCCAAACAGGAGCAAGTGGAGTGTGGCAATCCCTCTAAAAGAATAAATGCGGTGACCAGCCTAAGGACAACCTCAGAAATAGTAAGTAGCTTTTTGTTTGCAGTGTTTCTACAGGGACAGGAGGACATGGCAGGGCAGGACTTGGAGAGGACAGTCTGTGTTGGGTGGCTGATGGTTCAGGGAGTGTAGGTAGCCAGCCAGTATCCTAAGGGTCAGCCCTCTCTAACAACCTGCTTCAGGATGCTGAGGTAAAGCAAATGCTGGTCCATCATCTACAGTGCAGTTAAAACTCTGCTTAAACAAAAGTAACTACAATCAGAATCCTCTTTTTAGGAGTTTGCTGTATGCCAGGACACAGACTCCTAAATCAAATGAGTGGCTGTAAAGATGCCTAGCAGAAAAGGACCTGGGGGTGTTGGTGGACAGCAGGCTTAATATGTACCAGCAGTGTGCCCAGATAGCCAAGAAGGTCAATGGCATGCTGGCCTATATCAGGAATAGTGTGATCAGCAGGAGCAGGGAAGTCGTCGTGCCTTCATACTCAGCACTGGTGAGACCTCACCTTGAGTACTGTGTTCAGTTCTGGGCTCCTCACCGCAGGAAGGACATTGAGATGCTTGGAACATGTCCAGAGGAGAGTCACCAAGATGGTGAGGCGTCTAGAGCACAAGTCATATGAGGAGATGCTGAGGGAAATGGGCACATTTAGCTTGGAGAAGAGGAGGCTGAGGGGGGACCTTATTACCCTCCACAACTACCTGAAAGGAAGTTGTAGAGAGGTATGTGTTGGCCTCTTCTCCCAAGGCAATAATGACAGGACCAGAGGAAATGGTCTAAAGTTGCAGTGGGGGTGTGTGTGTTAGATTAAATGTTAGGAAGAATTACTTTACTGAGAGGATGGTCAGGCACTGGAACAGCCTGCCCAGGGAGGTGGTTGGGTCACCAGCCCTGGAAGTATTTAAGTAACGTGTAGATATGGCACTTCAGGGCATGCTCTAGTGCCTGAGATCGTTGGTTTGTGTCTGTTCATGGGTGGTTTGGTTTTTTTCTTGGTGGGTGTTGTGTTTAGGTTAGACTCAATGATCTCAAAGGTCCCTTCCAACCATGAAGATTCTGTGATTTGGTGAAATTTTGATTTCATGTCTGACAAATCCAGGCTGTTGGCCTGTTACTGCAAGAGTACGTTCCTGTCCCAGTGCTGCCTCTGCTGCCACCCAGTTGCTGTAGGGATGGCACAGGAAAGCTGTGCAAAGGCCACCATTTATATAGGTTGTATTAGATGGTGCACACACTGTACCGCTGTGTGGGATCCAGTTACAACCTGCTTCTCTTTATAGGATGAACAATAACAAGTACATTGGACCACAGGGAGTGAAATTATTTGCATACACCAGTAAAACACAAACAGGGCAGACCATACAACATGTAATAACAAAACTTTTAAAATACTAAAGCTATAATAACATTAAATATACTACTTCACAGAGGGAAGCTTGGAAAGGAAAATTCAGTGCTTGCTGCCTTCTGGGAGACCTCAAGGAAATGAATTTATTGCATTGCAACTAGTAAATTACAAAATATCTAGTTAAAACCTCTTTGAAACCATGATGCCTCACAGCGAGTGTCACCCTAAAAAGGGTTTTATGTTTTGTAGCATATGTAGACCCATAGTCTTGTCACTACATGTGCCATCACTAGTGAGCTAACCTGAGAGTCACATGTGTCTCTGCCTTCCCTGGTACAAGACTCTGCATTTGCCAGCATTGTGCAAGATCTGCAAAACCAGATATTTTCTAGGTACCTGTAAGCACTGATCCTCAAGGACAAGGATATCCAACCATTGCCTCACCAATGAAACTGATGGAGAGCCAGGAGCCATGAAGTGCAGCACCATTTCCAGGTAAGGACTAGTCCCGTGGGGACTGGGCGACACCTTCGCTGGTATAAAGAGGAGGATTTGCCATTTTGGTTCTACCTAATGGCCAACATGTTAAAAAGCAGGAGTGGCCAGTGTTGGTTCCCTCTCAAGGAAGGAGAAGGCAGGTGCCTTGCTGGGCAGGGCTCATGAAAGAGCCTACAGAAGCCATATCCATACTCTATAGAGACACTTCCCATTCCTCTTCTCGCTGCAACGTGCAACTGCAGCAAGTCTTCCAACAAAGCCAGGGTAAGGCAAACCTCAGGAAGGTGTGCTGCCTGCACTGCTAAGGAGCACCATTCTTTGCTCACTGTTAACTTTGTCTTTTTATCTGCTGCCTAACTTCTTTTTTTTATGTATGTGAGGATATCACACTGCTGCCTCCCCAGCTGCCCAAGTCCATCCCAAGAGATAGGGATCTGCTTAGATACTTACTGGTTTGGGGAAACTGGTCACTCTAGGTCTACTATCTCTGCTCCTCACATTTTTCCAGCCAGTCAGGCTTTATTATCAGATGTATTGTCTGCATCCCCAACATTTACAAACAAGCCAGCTTCACCACACAACAGCCATGTAGCCTGGTGGTCTTCTGGTAGAGTTCCTGGGAAAGCTCTCCTAATTTACAGACAGCGTATGTATTTTAGAGACCAAGACAAAGAATATATCCATTCCTAATTACAGGGAGGAGGAAGGAATACGCTGGGCCGTTCACAGCTGACTACAGGTAAGTGGTGTAGGGCTGTAGGTCTGCACTAACCAAAGTATTTGCTATGTCCTTCTGGGACATCAGGTCATCCAGCAGAAGTTCTGCCAGGGAAGGGTTGTGGGACTCAGCTTTTTATTTGAAACTTAACTTCATTGCACTGTCAAGAGCTCAGCTGCTGGTTCAGCATAACCCTAATTAAAACTGTATCTTACGTCCCTTTAATGAATGGTGTAAGAAATGGGAGCAGGCATTGATTGCATACCAAAAGTCCCTTAGATTTGGCTGCTCCAGTAAAATATGAGCAGTACT
The DNA here is from genome assembly GCA_004320125.1 of Scolopax mira. Taxonomy (NCBI): domain Eukaryota; kingdom Metazoa; phylum Chordata; class Aves; order Charadriiformes; family Scolopacidae; genus Scolopax; species Scolopax mira. The sequence goes on from BJBW01003784.1 coordinate 6,738, forward strand.
TGCAAATAGCTTCAAAATAGCTCTTAGTCTGACACAAATGGATTAAGACACACACATAGAGTTAACTCCAAAGAAACTTAAGGAAAAACATGCTTTTGATCAAGATGCTGGGAGAAGAAGTCCTTTTCCTTCCTAAGTACCTGGCCTAAGTTTGAGTAGAGGATGGATGGATGGATGAGTGGGTGGAATAAGACAAAAGAAATGCTTGAAACCCCTGACATGTTGTCTGTTTTTAACAGAAGGAACAGTGTTTTGTGTGTTCGGTTTTTTTTGTTTTTTTTTTTTTTAAATAATCAACCACATCTTCCTTGAAGTCCAGGGGGCCAACAAGTGCTCTAAAAATTGAGTCTTGGAGTGGTGCCAACTCTCAGAGAAATAAAGTGCTAGCCAGTGGCGAGAAAATGCAGTTTGATTTATTGTATACCTTTAAAGTTAGTGGTAGGCCCTTTCTATGTACATTAAAACCAGCAGCCTTTTAATTATGGATTGGTTATTTCTCATAGCCTTAAGACACAATTATTATCTGTCCGAATGAAAAACCACTTGGGTGGCAAGGCTGGAATATAGGCTTGCTGGTTTTGCCCAAACAAGGAGACTCTAACAACTTTCATGGAAGTTTTAACATTATAAATACTGTAGGCTCCCACCCTGTGGCTGGATACAACCCTGTACATCACCTGTGTCCAGAGCACAGTGAATAACACTGACTACAGTTTTTCAGCAAATAAATAAACAATGATTTAGGTTTGACTGTGTTCACACATCTTTTCTTTCCAGGAATGTTCTGAGTTAGGACTTGACTTAGAGAAATGTTTATGGAAACAATCAAATTAAAACAAATATTAGAGAAAGTCTGAGCAAACCCCACCGTAACAGTTGTATCCATATATTTAGGTGGCAGAGACAATCCCAGGTGAACTGCGTGTCCAAGCAAAGCTAAACAAAGTGCCTTGAATTTCAACTATCCAATGCCAGTAGCAACCACTTTGGAAATGAGCTGCAGATCAAGAATTTCTCCAGGAATAACTCTCAGGCAAGTAAATATTTGGCAAGTATGCTCAAATAGTGAATAAATCTTGAAGATACTGCAATCTACTTGTGGGCAATTTGTTAACTGAAAAGAGATGGAATTCATCAAATACATCTTTGCCGAGGAATGACAGGCTCATAGGCTAATAGAAATTAATTTTCCATCTCTAATATTGGGCACTGCTTCTGCCTGGTATCACAGACGTTGACACTTCTTTGGCGTGTGATGTTGAAAACAGCCAGTTGCAATTTATATTTGCTTTTAAATTTACAGTTTAGCCGAGGGGGTAGAGAAATGCTTCCTGTTGGGAGCCAATTCGCCTCTCTGCTGGGCCCACACAGAGACTGTACCAGGCTTTGAAGTTCCCTGTAAAACCCTGAAATCGTGCATGGCCTCACCTGGCCCTGGAGGGAGGTGTGTCACCCGGTGTGTGACCTCTGAGGATGTGGTTTGGGCAGGGACAGGTTGCCTTCAGCATGTTTGAGGTTAACAATTTGTGCTCTGCCTCTGTTTTCAGGTCTCCCATCATCACTGTTGTTTAGCCTAGTGTAGATGATGGCATCCCCATCCACGACAATCATAACTTGCATCCCTGATGCAAGTGATGATCCTCCATTCCAGGCCATTATCCAAGCATGCTGGAGATGGCCAAGATTTACTCACACAAGAGCTCATCAGCCTCAGGGGAGCTGAATTGGTGGGAGGGCAGCAGGCCAGGAAGATCAAAGGACTTTCTGAGTCACCAGCTCATCAACTGGGTCCTTGTCTCCAAGGATGGAGACAGAGGGAGTAGAAAGGGGGCTCACAGGGACCTGTTTCTCAATCATCTCCTCTCTCATGGGGATCTTCCATCAGCCTAAGTGAAGCTCCTGCTTTTGCCCCACTGAGATGAAGCCCATTGAACCAGGTGGAACTCTGCTCCCTTTGCAGCATGTATTGCCAGCAGAGACCCCGCTTTCAGGGGAATGAGTAAATTGGATCATCAGTGTGCTCCCACACAAATGCCCATCTGGGATGAGTCACCAGGAGCCAGCTGGTAATCTCAGCAGTGCCTCATGCCTGGCTGCAGCAGCACCGAGGGGAGTACACGCTCTCTCCAGATAAAAGCACCTGCAGGGTATAGTATCCTATAGGAAAAAACACATTTGCCTTATTTACATTTGTCTTATTTTAGGAGGAAATTGTGCATAGAAAGCCCTACTTGACCTTGGAAGTATCTGCTTGTGTGTCTATGTATGATGGAACAGTGTTGCATAAAGCTATCTCTAGCATAACTGCAGGATGGCTGTATTACATGCAAACAAAAAAAGCCCTGTGGATATTCCGCAAGCCCATTCTGTGGAAAAATGATTCCAGGAGTGAATCTAGCTGGTTTTAAGACATTTTATTGGAACTGTTTTCAAAAAGACCTTCACTCATTGCAGCCAGGTGCATTAGTTTCCGTCAGGATAAATGTACAGGGGTTTGAGAATATCATGCGTGTCAATAATAGAATTATTTTCTGATCCTACAGATATTACAGTTTTAAAGCCTTTGACGATCTGCTCTTCCTGGACTAGGCACAACTGCTGATTCCTCTTGCAGCGCTGGGCACGACCCCTTCCTGATGGGAGTCAGCTCCCCTTTTCAGCTAGTGTGACAGAACTGAAAATGTGCCCAACATGAAAGCTGGAGCGGGTTTGGCATTGGCTCTGTCTCCCCTTGGCACTCTCACTCCCAGGGTAAGTTTGCAACTGAAATTCAAAATTTGGCAAGAAAAGGAGGAACCATTTTCCTGGCAGCCCTCCATAGGTACTCAGGAGAGTGGATGGGGGGGGTGGTAGCCACAGAACAGATGGCAGTGTGGGATGAAGGTGGGTAAAGTGGTCAAAGATGTGCAATAAATAGATTTAACAAATATGTTACACCACAACATGTGTGACACATGCATGTAGTTTGCCACAAAGAGCATGATGCCAGGGCAATACTTCACCTACACAAGTAACTAGATATTTGTGCTGTATTGATGAGCACAGCCCCTCTGTCTTCACATTATTATGATGTTTTTCCTGAGAAAAGAAAGGAAAAGGCAGCAAAGTTGATAGCAATCTTTGCGAAACTGGCAGATGAGAAGAGCCTCAGCTGTTACAGTCTGAGCTGGGGATAAGGCTGAAAAGAGACATGATAATCCGGCAATATTTACACAGTGTCACAATGGAGAGTGGATGTTGACACAAAGTAAAATTAACTCAAGACAATACCAAAAAAAAATACATTACTTGGGGAAAAAAAAAATCTACAGTGCTGAACACCTTTGCTATTTGTGGCCTACAGATGGCTCTCAACTGTTTTTAAACTTACTCAGAGATGGTTTTTTATGCTTTATATTAGATGATTCCGTTTTTTCCTTTGCAGTAAGAATGCTTAAGGTATGTAAAAATGTGTTCCTGAGGGCATCTGCTAAGGTCCCATCCCTGGAGATTTCAGAGGCATGCTGTATAAAGCAACCTTGGTGAATATTCAGCAGGGAAAATCCTGCTGATTACAGGGAGCAATGCAAGATGAGCTGCCAGGTCTTTTATTATCTATGACTCCATGACTATTCGTAGTGAAGGGAGTTCTTGCACAAAAGCCTTTACTGGCTTTATTTATGCCAAGTCTGCTTCCAGGAAGGGGGAATCCATCATGTCAGAGATGAATGCAAACACAGAGCTTTTTCTCTTGCCCTCTCTCTCCTTTTGGACCGTCCTTTCGTCTGACATGGAGACTGTGTGGTGCTCTGTGTATGCTCTGCAACTTGATTTCCTTAAGACTCCCCAGAAACAAAGAGACACTGAGGGCAGGATCACCTTAATATAGTAACTTGACTGTTTTCTGGGAACTGCTTGCTTGGTTAGAGGAGAAAGTCGGGGAGGGAAGGCCAAGTCCCAGGAGAGTGGGCTGCAGCGACGCTGCGGTGGCCAGGCAGGGGACCAAGAGTAGGCGGCTGATCCGTCTCCTGGGGCAGGTCATTCCTGCAACCCATTAGAAACCTCAAAGCCCTGGCAGATGAGCCAAAAGGTGATACCCAAACTGCAGTTACAGTGATGCAGAATCGCTGCCACATTAATCAGGGCAATAATACCCAAGGGTGAGAAAGAGAAGAAAAAAAAAAAAAAAAACAAAAAACCAAAAAAACAAAAAAACCCCGCACAACTAATTTCGTTTCCGATTTGGTGCTAAGGTAGCTCTTAACACTCCTCCTGCCATCACTTCCACACTTCAGAAGCCTGTGGTTTTGCTGTGCTGATTTCCATAAGGCTCTGACGCTCTCTAATTAAAGGGTGGCAGAAGGCAGCTAAGCTCTGCCTGGCTTTGGCTGTGAGGGCTGTTTTGCAGAGGGGGAGGCACAGCGCAGCGGAGGAGTCTGGCATCACGGCAGAGCCTCTCTGTGTTATAGGCAGGTGGTCACAGGAAGACAGGCATTTTTGGGTAAGGTAGCTACCTACCCGAAATGCATGACATACAGAAGCTCAGGAGTTTGGCTACAGGACAGGGCTTGCAGATTGCAGGTGGCCCAGAGCAGATGTTCCATCACGCTGAGCACAGGAAGATGGGTTTTTCCCATGTGTTGGATGCGTGTGTGTGTGAGCAGGGCTGGCTGAGGGTGTTTCTGGGACTGGCAAGACAAGCTTTTTCTAGACTGTGGAAGGCTCTAGTTTGCTTGAATTGGCCACACCATGCCCAAAAATCTGTCTGTGCCCCAGCATGGAGGATCTGACATCTGGTATCGACTGAGGGAAGGACTTGAGGTCTTCCCTGCTGCTGTCCGTATAAACAAATATGCAGCTGCACTGAAAGACACACGTATAGAAAATGGTGTCACAGATTTCAGCTGTCCCGGGGGTGACAGAACGGCCAGGCAGCCCCAAACACAGCCTGCAGGCAAACTCGCTTTTGCCACGGTGCTGCCAGAGCCAGAACTCAGGACGTGCCAGTCCTACTCACAGGCCAAATGTGGGGCTGAGATTCCAAGAGGGGTGAGTCCAAACCCCCCGACACGTCCCCTTCCCCTTGTAATTGCAAGGCAGATACGGCACCCAGTAGCCTTGCACGTGGCAGCCCTTGAGCCTTTTCTTTTAGCAAAGAGACCGATTCTTCAGCCAGTTTGATAATGCTTTCAGGAGCTGCACTGACCAGCCTCTCGAAGAAGGAGTTGGAGAAAACAAGGGTGAAGAGTGATGAAGGAGAAAGGCAGCTGAGAACCACAGCTGCTGAAGCCACGGGAGGCAGGGAAGATGCGGTGTGTCGGCGGTGGGACACAGGGAGGAGTACCAACACGCTGATGAGCAGAGCTGCAGGATGGCTTGAAGGTAAATAAACAAAGCAATTAAGCTTGTCCTGCAGGACAAAGGACTGCAGATGGCAACTGTCTCGGTCTGATTCCCAAGGTATCAAAGGTGGTCTCTGGTGTGTGCTAAGCAGGGGGCCCAGTTGATGAAGGTGTCAATTTCCCAGGTCTGTGGCTTTAGAACCAGCAAAGGTCGCAAGTCCCGCAGGGATAAATGGCACACAGAAAAGAAGAGATGCTCTGAAGGACAGAAGTGTGTAACTCCCTTCAGCTCGGTGGTCCCAAGCTGTGGAGGCTGGGCAGAGCGGGGAGGGGGTGTCACAAGCAGGTCTGGGATGCAGCACAGCCCCTGGAGCAGGGTCACTGGTGGTCAGGTCTCATACTCTGCAGCTCCACGTGCAGAGGCTGACCTTGCTGAAGAGGAGAGCTGGGGCTGCAAACACCTCTCAGCTCTGGGACCTTTCAAACCAGAGAGCTCTGATCAGCCACGGGTCTTGCTCTCTGGCGAGGCAGCTCACCCAGCCTGATGGTGGGTCACTTCCCAGTTTGATTGGGGTGAGTGGTGCTGGTGCCAGGGGAAGGGATGGAGGACGCAGAGGAGAGTGTAGCTGACAGCAGCATGGACGTGGGCTGAGGGGAACCAGGTGGCTTCAACATCCCCACACGCACACCCCCGGCATTCAACCGAGCTTTCGAGCCCGGAGCACAGCCTTTGTCTCCCGTGTTTGGGAAGGCTGGAAGGTGCCTCAGGAAGGGTTAACCACCCCCCCTGTGGAGGTGGGAGGCTGGGGCAGGAGGCGGCAGCAGCCGGGCTCCCGGCTTCCCCGCAGCATCGCTGCTTCCCTGCAGCATGGCCCGGGCACTCCCCGCAGCGGCCGCAGCTGCGCCCCAGCCCTGGCCAGCTGGCTCCCAGCCCTGCTGGCTCCCAGCTCTGCCCGCCACTGTCCGGAGACGAAATGACACATTCCCCCTGTGCTGGGAGGACGGGCGACAGCAAGTTGGTGTGCGGGGCAGCACCAGAGAACAATGTCCCCTTCATGACTCCTGCAGCAGGGTTTCACAGACCCCCATCTACCCTCTGGGAGCTCACCTCCACCCATGTCATGCCACCACAGCCCTGCTGTCACCCCCACGGGACTCCCCTCCACCCCACGGTTTGTCCTCTGCCAGCATGGGGACGCGTCCCTACAGAGAAACCATCAGCCCCTGGTGTTGGGCAAGTCCCCCACAGGCAGAACTTGCTGCCCTGGTCTGGTAGGAGGCCTTTTCTCCCAGAGTGCCTCATTTTCCCATGTTTGGCCCAAATGAAAAGGACAGAGTGTGGCATTTCAGAATCCCAGATGCTTCTGGGGGAAACGATGTGTTGTATAAAGCATCGTTCGAATTTTTTTATCTGGTTTGCCTTAATCCACGTGGCATCAGGCTCAAGCTGAATTGTGCCACGAGTCAGGCATGCATGGGCTGGGCTGTGAAGCCATGTGGCATATGGGAACGACCTGCACGTGGATGGATGTGAGAAACCTTGACAAGGATCCAAATGGGACTGATCAGTCCAGATATGGGCTTCCTAGTTCACCCTCAGTGGTGCTGCTCAGGGCCGGCTGTCACCTACTATGTATGGAATGGATGGCACAGTTTAAGTCCCCAAAGATGAGAGAGAGAAGCTCAGTTTGGTAACCCTGCTGACAGACAGCAACAGTCATGGGTCGATGCCACTGCCCACAGAGTGTTGTCCTCTGCTACGCGAGATGTTTCAGGGTGTCTTCTGGGGCCCCAGAGAGGAAGGCACTGGTAAATCCAGTGTCATTGCTGTCAATCCCATATGGATGACTCGAGCACCTTTGACTATCCCGAGCCTGCAAGTTGTTCCCCCAAATTCTGCCCACTAACACCCACCCTTTGCATGGGGTGAATCTGCAGTTTCCTGTAGCAAGTCCGAGACCACACTGACACTTGTGGCAATAGCCATAAATTCACATTAAAAGGCTTCAAGTAATAGCACTGCTGTGTAAAGCCAGCCTTTTGAAAAGCTGGTTTCCAAATGCTTAGCAGCAGGATTAGAAGGTTGCTGGCTCTGAGCTGCGAGCTTTGCAGATGCTAGGGGCTGGCAAAGCAAAATCTGTATCACATGAAAAAGTTGATCAGGTCTGACTCTCTCCTGCCGTGAGATTACTTTTCTCACTACAAAGCATTTCTCCTCACCAGTAAGTTCAAAGTACGTATGGGCACGAAGATAGCGTATTGTTCATCAGCTCACTGTTCTGCTGAGCCGCTCCGTCTCAGGTTATAAACAGTGTTGAGAAGCTGCAAAATTGCTCACAGCTTAAACGACGAAATCATGATAACCCAGCCTATCTTACCCTACTGTGAGCTCTACTTTAATAACCCTGCTTAATCATTAAACCACAATAAGAGCAAGCCAAGGAGTTTGAGGCGAGAGCCAAGCCAAGGCCTATCGGAACACTGCTCAAAACTTGAACGCAGCACAGTCAGCTAGAAACAGAGGAAGCCACACAAAAGGGATAGCAGAGCTCTTGTGTAAAGGGTCAGAAAGATGTGGCCGAAAATTTGTCTATCTATCTGTTGGGACTGGCTGAATGAACTCGAGCCAGCTGTGAGCTGCTCCTGCTAGTCAGGAGCCTGCAGTGGTGCCCTATTTACATCCTTTTCCCAGGAGACCATCTTGTTATCTGGCACACCCGCTCCATTTAGGCCTTGCTGTTGACATAGATGCTTTGACTAAACCCGTAGGCCCCATGATTATTGAGTATAACAGTGGTTGCTGGTTATTTTCCAGAATGCTTTACCCTTCACCGAAGGGGACAAAGACAGCAAATGGACACAACTGGGGTTTTTTGTCCACCATGCTGCATATTGTCTTACGGCAAACTGATTTTTTTAATAAGGACATTTCATACAGAGGTAAGGTTAAATTAAAAAAAAAAAAAAAAAAAAAAAAGGAAAAGCAGGAAAGGAGACAATATAAAAAAAAAATAAAACTTGACAAGACACAGTGCTGCTGTCACTCAGCTGGAGACACAGAGAACAGGGTTAAGCCAAGCCCTGCCCATGGATGCACCCAGCACTCACACAGATTCCAGCAGGATTATTCACATGCACGTACATGCATGACAGACAGAACGCATTTGGTCATTATTGCTTTGACTTTTCCAGGATGCTCAATTTATTTGTGCATTTCAAGAAACAGACCAGTACAGCCAGATGTTCTGTACCTGGGTTCCCCTTCCCCCACCCCGAAACAGAAATAATTGTAGGCTAAAAGCATCACCCATGCCAGAAGATGACACAGCCAAATCCTTTCCAAGGCAAAGGACACACTGACATCACCGGGGTTTCGCCTGAGTAAGGACTAACCGAAGAACTTCACCACAGTCTGTGACAATTTGACTGAAGAGACAATTTTGTATTTTCAGACCAAAATAATGGGCTGGATGGGGGAGCACTCTTGCCTCAGCTTCCTTGAAAATGGGGAGTGATATGATCGGTATTGCTGAGACCATTCCAGAATTTGGGTTACCGTGCAGAAAACTGACTCGGTTTTGCAGTCCGAAACGGGGCGTATTTTGTCTTCGTCATCTTGCTACCACCTCTTGTAGGATTTGACTGCAGCGTGGAAGCATCCTGCTATAACTTTACAGTGCACCGTGTTGTTGGTACTGTAGTAACTTGTTACTAGGACACCTCGTGTTATCTTTATTGCTGCAGTACCTGGTACAAATGTACCGCCGGTTGTCCGCACACACCGTTATTACCGCCTGATTCCCCAAACTCATTTACTGCAGCATCCTGTTGTGTCGTATTGCTGCATTATCAAAATGCTACTTTACTGCAGCGGCCTGTGTTACCTTATTGCTACATTTATCCTGGTATTATTATGTCAGCTTGCTGCCACTTTTTATGGCTGCCCTGCTACCATTTTATTACAGTACTCTATGGGATCTTAGCGCTGAGTTATACCGAGAGTACACGAATCCATTTGCTTTAGCCTAACGCTGTCTGCACAGGCTTGTCCAACCTTCCTAGTGCTTGTCCTGGTGCCATTCAGCCACAACAGCCACCAATGCTCTGGATACTTTATTATCCAAATAACAGTGTACAGCCATAGTCCTGTAAGTACGGGAAGAATGTAGCCAGCCTGCACAGCGTGGACATCATAAAAGCCTTCCGGACTGCCTTGCCTCGAAACGATGCCTTTTAGAACATAAACAGAGGTGGAAAGCTGATTTCCTAACTCATCTTCAGGACGATGAGGTAGTTGGAAGACATGGGACGCTTAAAAAGCAGCGGATTACTGCTTGCAGCACTCAATGGGATATTGGTGAGTGTACAAGAGTAGCATCACTCGGAATAAGCGACGCCATTAGAAAGCAGTAATTCAAGAATGCAGTTCATGTGGAAGCAGTTACTTGTTAGCATTGTCATATGTGAAGAGCAGTTCATACGTGTTCCCAGGAGGAGGCCTTGTCTGCTCTCATGTTTGTTTTAGAGAAATCTAGTCAGGAAACGAGGAGCAGGGCTTTCTTCTCTCCAGAGAATACGCAGCTCTGTCCGCTCAGCTAGCCATTACTGAACAGATTAGCTTGCACGAGTGTGCATTTAAATGGCAAGCTGTTCAGTATCCAGGCCCCTTGATGTACGCCCATATGCATGCTCTCTGTGTCTGTAAAAATCCCCCCACTACCCCCCCTGCCATGCACTCAATGGTTCAAACACAGCATATTCCCCACAGGCCAAACACTGCAGCAGCCAACGCGGCCGTCCTGCAGGAACGGCACAGGAAGGACAGAGCAGGAGCACATCTCCGAGTTAAAGGAGTCTGGCACTGCCACTCACCACACAGACCATCACCCAAATTCCACCTGTCCCCTCCACCTGCCAGCACCCTCCAATGGTACCCACAGGCACCCCTACAAAATCATAGCATGGTTTAGGTTGGAAGCGATCTTTTAAAAATCATCTCGTTTCAACCCCCCCTGCCACCTCCCACCAGACCAGGTTGCTCAAAGCCCCATGCAGCCTGGCTTTGAACACTCCAGGGATGGGGCATCCACAACTTCTCTGGGCAACCCGTTCCAGTGCCTCACCACCCTCACAGGAAAAAATTTCTTCCTCAAGTAAAGAATTTCTTCCTTAAGAATTTCTTCCTTCCACTGAGAAGCACCTCCATGGAGCTACCCCATCTTTCCCCTGGGAGACCTGTCCAGTGTCAGGAGCCCACTGCAAAGCAGAGACCCCCCTGGTAACACTTTGCTGTCTCTGTTCCTTGCTACACACCAGAGTTTCACGCTTTACACATACATCCCACTCGGGAATGCTCTACAGACCAGTTTAGGGGTTCACAGGAAGAGCTCCCTTAGGAAATGCCTCAGCCTAGAGGCTGGGCAGCACTGGCAGTAGAAATAGCTCAGGGTTTGAGCAGCTGTTGGTTTACAGAGCTCCAGTGACGCGTGGCAATGGCGGGTTTGACACAGATAAAGACACCATCAACAAAGCTCTGAGAAGAGCCAGCCTGTACATTTTCTGGGGATGGCATAAAGGCACACGTATGTACGTGCATGAATGGACAATTGGGCCTCTTATGCAAAGATCCACTATTACCCAAGGGAACCCTTTGGTTGTGTGGGCAACAGAGGACAAGTGGGTCCCATGAGACAGTGAGACAATTTATAGGAGACCAAATGTCCCCTTCAGAGGCAGGACACCACATGAATGTACAGGCACATGGTTCTGCAGTCCTGGAACTTGCTTGTGTGTCATGTACGTATAGGATGAATTTGGTCTGAAGCTCTCAGAGAGTAGGCTGTTTATAGGAATAGACTAGTGTAAAGAACAAATATTCTCAGTATTCTACTGTATATTCATGCAGCTGTAGAGGGTCCTATAGACCTGAGCTAAAATCAATAATAGGAGTTTTCTGGGGGGGGAAAAAAAGATATATCAAAATAAGAAATGTCATGGTTAAAGACAGAAGGTGCTTTTTCTGACAGAAACTAGGCTGGCCTGATTTTGTGCATACATAGGCCTTAGATATTAGAATAATACTTGCCTCAGAAGTGAATAATGTTGATAGCCAGATGTCTACTTAGCTAGATGGTTTTGCCTAGGTAGGTATGCAGACCTGTAGCCATATAACAATTTCTACCACCTGCACAAAAAGCCAATTTGCCTTGGCATGAGTAAAGAAGACTAAGAAATGTCTGTTTTCACATATGCTTCAGATCTGAACTGCTTGCAAAATATAGGAAGTTTTGTGGCACTAAGTCAACTGAGTTTTGAAATTTTCATATATAGGCAATATAATGTATGTGAACGCAGTCCATTTTCCTATCATCTGCAGGTAGAATATGAGGTTTTTTTTAATTAAAGTCGCTTCAGTTCCATCCTCATCCTAACATACTCCCAACGGTTTGAAACAAGCTACCGAGTCATCTCCTGCAGTTGTATTCATGGGCTGTAGGTCAGAGGAGTTTTAGTGGAAGCTCATTTTCCACAAGTGGTATAATTTCACTCTTACAGTGGTGGGGGGCAGTTATCTGAGCTTTTTATCACAGCTGGGCATGCTGCTGCTCAGGAAGGGTTTACCTGGCACCCAGCACCCTGCCCATTCACACCCTGCTTCTGCCAGTCCCATCTCCATCAAGTTCCCTCCTCTCTGTAGACTGAATTTTGACATCTGCCCACATCAGCTGGTGCCTTTCCCTGTGTACGCATGAGCAGGTTTGGGCCCTCTGTGACTGGAGTTGGAGTCTCCTCTAAGTGGTTCAATCCTATCTACTTGGAGTAAAGCTTGAACGTCCACCATTGAGTAAGTATGCAAAACCTTAAATAAATAGAAAATCAAATACAATAGAAAACAACTCACTTTTAAATACCGCGCGTGTGTGTTTCTGTGTGTGCATTACACATCTAAAATGTGACTTTTTTTGAGCATCAGGCAGAGGAGTCTGATCACATTTGCACTACACGCACATGCAGAGTGATTCCGCCGACATCAGAGGATGTGCACCAAGATCAGAGTCTGACTCCATGGGGCAGATCCTGAGGCGATGAAAACCACTCATGCTCTCCTGACTTCGGCTGAGGATCTGGCCATCATCTCCGGACATGCTACATGCTATTGGAAGGATGGTGAGTGAGGAACTTAAATAGTGCCGTTTCTTATTTCATTGCTTTAAAGGAGAGACATGGGAAAGAAAAACAAAGCTTAAGTCAATGAATCTGCAGGAGAAATGCATTTGAGATTTTTGTGAGATGAAGCAGCGGCTTCCAGCAGATGTTTCATTGGATCCAGACGACCACAAGAAAGGCAGAAACTGGGATTGCAGTGGTGTCTATTACAGCCGTGTTTGTGCCAGGGAGAGAAGAGATGAAGGAAAAATACCGATCTCTCAGCTCTTCTTTCTCTAACTTGCGGTTGGGTCTGTCTCCTTAAATAACAAGACAGCAAGCCCTTGCCTCGTTGACCTCCTGCGTACGGTGACGGGTGCTCCTCCAAACCCTGCTGGGAAACAAAGTACCTGCACGGAGCTCGGCGTCCTTACAAAGCTGTGCAGGTAGGAAAGTGTCGATATAAACTGCGAGGAGAGGCGCTCCCCCGGCGCTGGCTCAGGCTCTCTCCCCCCGCCGGGACCCACTCTCCCCAAAACGCCCTCTCCCCGGCGGCGGTGCCGGCTGTCTCTCCTCCGTCAGGAGGACTGCATCAGGCCCGTGAGGCGCTTGCTCGCCAGAGACTTTCCCTGCAGAGAGGGACAGAGAGACAGAAGAGACCCAGTGGCGTGAGTGATGTGCTGGGATGGACGGCCTGGCTGCCAGTGAGGGGCAGTTCTTCAGCTGCCCACCCTGATGGGGAGGCAGGCGATGGGGGGCAAGTGTCCCCCAGCACTTCGGGTCCTGCAGTTTTGCCCCAGGCAGGAGGTTTGTCAAGGGAGGTGTGTTGGGGGGGGTTGTGGCTAGTGACATTCAGGTGGTCAGTGGTGCCCCATGACACCGCCTCATGAAGGCACCTCCTTCTTCTGCTACCTGGGAAGTGGCCAGAGCAAAGCCCTGGCTCATCCTGCCTGGTGCTGTCCTGCCAGGGCCAGGCCATGGCTGCCATGCACGGCACCACCCCGGGCTGTGAGTCCCGAGGCTGCCGTGACAGCTGGGATGCCCTTCCTACAGCCTGTAAACCAGCATCACCTGCACATTAGGAAAAAAGTGATCTTAGGAATAGTTTACCCTGTCCCTCCCTGCCCTGCCACCACCCCACTTTGCCAGCTCCTTAGTCTCCTGTCCCCTTGGTTGATGACTCTCCCACTCCCCCCTCGCCTTCCTCCCTTCCCCACACTCTCCTCCATGCCACCAGGCAGGCACATGGCCCTGGCAGCCTTGCTCGCGTGCTGCTGGCTTCCATGGGAGCTTTCCCACTGACTGGTGGGACCAAGGACCAGGGAGAAGGTAACCCAATTCAGAAGCTCTGAATCCCTTCACTGGCTTTGGCCATGCAGCCCCCTGCTTTCATCCAGAGCAAGGGAGGACCTACAGCTAGTCTTCTCCATTCGCAGGCAGTAGGAAGGGCATATCCCCATGGGGGATACTGATGGCTTTGCAATCACTGATCCAACAGTGAAAAAATTGTTTCAGGTATTGCACCCGTTGCTGTGTTTCTTTGGTTAGGTTTCCTCTTGAAAAATTATGTTTTTCTTAAAAGAAAAAACAGTCTTGGTTGAAATAAACATCCAGGGAATACCAGAGAGCTGTGGAATACCTAGCAGATCTTAAACAACCTCCTCTACATTACTATATTTAGCCAAGATTTCCTTTGCAATAGAAAGTCTTACTAATTGCTGTTTGAAAGAGGGATCCACACAAAGAGCAAGAGAAACAGATTATATGGTGAAAACCGGTATGTGCAAAATGTAGGAAAATTTGAAATGTAAAATTTAGCAGGCCATCTGAATTAAGCCTTGTTTAAGAAGTTAACACTCTAGGCAAAAAGAAACACCCCTAAACTTACCGTTGTTCTACTCCCCTTTTGATTTTTAAGTAAGTTCTTCCCATTTAGGGCTGCACCAGGAAGATGTAACAGTTCCCAACAGAAACCTCATTTTATTCCTCAGATGTGTGCCTTTTACCAAATAATTTGCTCAGCTGCATGAACACACACACGGCCTGATCTGGCTGCTTTCTGTATATTGCCAGCTGGCTGCTGGAAACGCTGCCGACATTTGGGCTGTCCTGCCTGGGATGAGAGAGCCATGGTCATGGCTCTGTGGCTCCTACGAGTCTCTACAAAGGAGCTTGCACCAAGGACGTGGCTTGGGAAGGACCAGCTTCCTCCCAGAGATCAGCAGACATGCCAGCACCCCTGCCATTTAAGGCATGTGTGCTTTCTTTCACTATAAATCTAATAATAATAATATATTATTAATGCTACTACTGATAAATAATGGACTTCTGGGAAGCCCAGCCCAGAGCCACCCCAGAAGGTCTTCTGCAGGACAACATGGCAGCACATGGGGGGCCTACAGCCCTGGCTGGCATTTGGTGCCGTTACAGAATACCAGAGTACTAAGGAGGAACCAGCTCCTGAATCTAATTTATAGGACAAAGAAGGTAAAGATGTGCATATTAATTTCTGAAAGAACAACGTGGCTGTTTTTAGGAAAAAAAAATGATAGTTTCTACCTATATTTGGGTATTTCCTTAGGAAAAAAGCCCCAAATAAGCCTTGGGTTTATGTAAAGACTATTCAGTCAGACTCTAACTAATCTGTGTCAGGCAATTCCTCTTGTTATCTTCTCACAGGCAGGCAGCTTGGGGGTCCGCCAGCTCCCTGCACGAGGGTCCGGGGGGGGTGAGGAGCAAAGGCTGCTCCACATCCAGCCCTGATTTCGACACACACGTGTTCAAAGCGGGAAGGGGGAAATGCTGGTGCAAGAGGGAACGGGGGAGCCGATGGAAAGGCTGCAGAGCAAAACCCTCCCTCCCAGGTTTCCTGGTGGCAACCGCTTCCCTCCCTGGGCAACAGCGGTGGGCTCCATCTGCAGCTCCTCCTGTCTCAACAGGAGAGGTGTTAGCCTGGGAACCCAGATCCGCTGGCTGGCTCTGCAGCAAACGTCCCTCCTGCCAGCTGTCCGGGAGGATAACTGCGTCAGGGAAGCCCGAGGTGCCAAACAGATGGGTGCGAGGAGCTCTGTTTTAAGACAGCGAGAAGGATGTTGCCTGCTCGGCTGTCCTGCCCACCTCTGCGATAAGGCAGATGGCAAAAGGATCCCTGGAATCACATCCGGGGATTACGCTGCGAAATTTCTGGCTGCAGGCAGGAGTGCTGGGGTGTAAGTGTCACGCTCGGCTTTGGTACCGAAGCGGCCCCCGACTGCAGGCGTACTGATGTAGAGGATTTTGTTTCAACCCAACACAGAGATAAGTGTCAGCCTCACAGCGTGGGTCTGAGCGACACGAGCACCCACCAGCCGGAGGTGGGTGGGATGCAGGCAAGCAAGGTTTAGGAGTCTCCCATCTTAGTGAGCCTCGTTAAAAAAAAATAAAAAAAATAAAAAAGAGGATCAGGAAAAAAATGCATTCCATTAGGAAAGCTGGTAAGCTGGTATCTGTTTCCCGCTACCAAAATGCACAACAAGGGAGTAAACTTGTTTTGCAGGTGGAAACGCTGGATGGGACCCACTCACTGAGGTGAATCCTCAGTTGTCTTCAGAGACCTGCTGCTGATTCACTCCAGTTGAGGGGCTGGTCCTTGCCACCCCCGTTTCCGGTTTAGCCCTCCAGGGCTTCTTAGGCACAAAGTCTGGCAGGCTGGTAGAAGCCAAGGCACAGCCACACGCAAGAGGGGCAGCACAGAAGCTTGTTCCCCAGCCAGACAGCACTCTCCCCAGGACCCCCAGCCTGTCCCTCCAAGCCCACCCACCACGGCCAGCATGCCTTGGCATCCCTGCTGTATTTTCTGCCATCCCACGACCCTCCCCACAGGCTCGTGTAGCGCGGGCACCCAAGTCAGTGGGGCAAAAGGCTGCTCTGGGAAGCTGGTGGTGGCTAAGTCGGTTCGTAGCCGGATGCAATACATGCCAAAAAAAGTTCAGGTCACGCTGGGTCTCATCTGAACACGTGGCCAGGATTCCCTCGGGGAGATGTCTGGCAGAGTGAGGAGGTCCCGGATTATTACAACGTGAAAGCGTGGCACAAAGAACATCTAGTTTCTTTAAAAAGGTTCAACCAAAATAAATGATTTTTTCCTTCCGCATGCCATTGTTTAGCACGAAACCAACGGCCACCCCCACATTTCTACCTCTTCTTTCCCCACTGAAAGAAAATGTCAACAACTCCTGCCTTATTTCCAGGAGAGATTTCATCTAAGCTGTGCTGGCAGGGGATTTGGGAAGCATATGATTTCAAGCTCAGCACACTAAAGTGCTTCTTTTACTCTGTTGTATGCATATGCTGAATAACTTAAGGCAAGATTAGAGTGGATGTAAGGAGTAAGCTTTCTACACCGGGTCTAAAGCTTATAAAGAAATCCCCGGTCCTCCAGTTGCAAAATTATTTGTCACTACTGATTAGGGTTACGACAATTAAAAACCCAGACTGTTGTCACTCAAACAGCACAGCACAAGCAGTAGGGCATATGTTGTTCTTGATGCAGAAAGGCTTCCTTTCCCCTCATTCCCTGCAAATAGCCGAGGTGTAACATGGCTTTCAGGCAAGGATCATGAGCAGCTTCAACCATGTCCTGGTAAAGGTAACAGCCAGTTCTCTCTATGCAGCTGAATGAATGATTTCCTTTTACTCCTGAACAGTGGCACAACACTTAGTTTTTAAAGGTAAAAATCTGCATTTGGACGAGCCTAAGGAAGACTTCTGGGAATTCTCAATAAACCCTATGAAACTACCCCCCAGAATCTGACTTCCGAGTATGTGGCCCATCCTACTGCTTGGCTACACATCAGGCAGAGGACCAGACCCCAGTACTTGTGGACCATCAGGGCTCTCACTGGGGCCCAGTGAAGGGAAGATTAACCTGTAGGTCATGGGAGATGCTTTGCATCTTTGATAGCTGAGCCTTTGCTGAGCAGCTACTAAAACTAAAGTGTAAAATGCAATTAGCAATTATTTTAATGAAGCAGAATTCAGCAATTTAATGTAGGCAAGAAGCCAAGCAAGAAGAAAAAACATGTCTGGGATTTTACACAAAAAAGAGACAGTGCTCCTTTCAAACCTCCTGTAGGAGCCACCGCAGTTTCCATCTTGCTCTTTGCTTTTATCAACTGAAACCAACCCTTTGCGCATTTGGGAGAGAAGGCACAGGCTGTGAACTATCTTTTTGAAAAATAATTTTAAATAGAAAGTTTAGTTTTGTGCAGTACCTGTGGTTTCACACAGTGGTAAAGTGCTCTGCCCAGCCCAGAATGCAGTTGGTGCATCAAGCATGCAGACATTCACCTCCACCAGCATGCACGAGCCACCGCTCCCCAAACATGCATTCGAGAACTTACCTGAACACCCAGACAGGACTTATCCCACAGGGAGCTTTGTGGCTGCAGCGACTGGGGTGGGGGGAAAGAAGCACGTGGGGAGGTTCTGGTATAGCAGCACAGGCTCTTCCTTTTGCAGTGTCAATACAAACCAAAGCTTTCACAAAGCCCACTCTTCACCTCCACGCTCTCCATGCACCAAGCTCAGGGCTTTGTCTCCTACAGCTGACTCCACATGCTTTCTATCACTCTTTGGCACTCAGGGCTGTCCTTTTCCTAGCCTGCTGCCCAATCTGCTCCACCTTCCTGGAGGAGAAGCCATCTCCTGGGGAGCAGCATCATCCCATCCCTCTGTAGGAACCCCAGCGGAGGACTGGGGTGCATCTGCATCTCCAATGGAGATGTGCAAACCCTACTTCCATCAGCTTGAATCTAAGGTTTATCGTACGGTGACAGGTTCTGCTCAGATTTCTTACACTTGAGCTAACGTACAAGAACTCTGGCAGCGGGCACACAACGTCCTGCCACCAAACTTTACCTCTGATTGCCAGTGCCAGCACTGTTTGGTTTTCAGCGTTATATTACGCGGCAGATCTTGGGGAAGTTTTATTTTCGTGTCATTTTAAAAATATTCTTTTTATTAGATTTTTTTTTTCATGAAAAGATACATTGCAAACAGTAAGGTAAAGTAACATAAAGAAGTTAAATATGAAAAACAGAGTTAAAAAATAACATAAACAATAAAGGAAAATAACTTAGTTCAACACAAAATAAAGACAGAAACGTAAAGTATGAACATATATAACATAAACATATAACATAACATAAATAACACAAAATATGGTGGGGAAAACCACCGATTACACGCCGACAGAGAGTGAGAAGAGGAGGTGGCTGCAGAGGGTAAGCAGGGGAGCGGGTGCTCCTGGTGTGCAGGGTGCTTACCTGCTCCCACCAGCACATCCTCAGGAGACCTCCCCAGACTCCATCAGAGAGGGACCCCACTCCCCTTGTAAGGCTTGGCTGACAAGCTGGCCTGAGCCTCTCGCTGTTACTGCTCATGGCAGCGAAGCTGAGGAACCACGGGCAACCATGGGCAACCAACTTTTTTCTTGCCCAGCTTGTATCACTGCGGGGAGTGCTCAGAGCCGCAACTACAATTGGCATTGTCCCTACCCAGCTTACTTTGTGAGGATTTCCTGAGCGAGGCATTGGACTCTTCTTTGAGGACACACTGCTGGGTACCAAACCAGGAGCTGACACAAGCCCTCTACTCACCCACTCCTAGAAAAGCTTCGTAAGGGTTGGAGCTCTTCTCTACCATCCCACCAGCATCTGGAGGAAGATCCTCTTCTGCTGTGGAGCAGTCTGGGCTCCTAGCATCTGAGAATGTGTCCAAGCTAATTTTGGCATTAGAGGAAGCAGGCTATGGACTGCTTAAACTCACCACACTGAAGGAGGGCACTCCAGCACTGCCCTGACAGGTGGGCAGCTTTGGGCTTGTCCCTCCCTCTGGCAAAAAAAACGGAGAGATGGAGGTGCAGATGGATCACTGCAGCCAGTATACATGGTGTAGTAGTAGAGTGTTTTTTCAAGCCACCCCAAAAATGTCTGTTGCTGGTCTAGCTCTCTGTTCTTTCCCTTGTGCGCAACGGACTCTGTTCGTTTAACTCCCTTCAGTGGGACTGGGGAACCAGATACATAAATACCTTAAACAGGCGGAGGAAAACAGAAACACACCTGAAATATCAAACCTCTCTGGAGTATCAGAATAAGCCTGGCTAAAATCACAGCAGAGTCTAAGCCTGACACCCCTCCCAGACACCTCGCGAAGGTCCCGGTTGGGTACCTGCCCAACTTGATCTTCCAGACTTTGAGTGTGGCTGGAATAAGACAGTAAATGAAGCGTAAGCGTATCCTGAACTCCACAGGCTGCCTTTTGTCCAGAAGGAGCCCAAAGCACTTCACAAACCATACACTCACCCACCGCTGGAAGGCGGCGACCTTGGGGGTGAAAGGCAGCTGCCGTTCGGCGCCAGCAGCACCACACAGCAGGGCCTTTAGGATGGGAAGAGTAACTCACCCACACTAGAAACAACAAATGCTTCGCTTTTCAAGGAGCCCCCTCACGCAGAACAGACTACGGAGCACACATGCAACCCATGCAACCCACTGCTTACCAAAGGGGCGAGCGTGGAGCGTTAATTAAGCCTCACAGCGCAGACATTCTCCAGGCAAGGAATTCTGCTGGTACCGGGAACAGATGCGGCGTATTCAAGCATGCAGCCACCAGTCAATCCATGCACTGGGCAGGCCCTGCACCCTGTCCCTCCTACAGACACTGGCTCCTGATTGCACATAAGGGAGCAGCCAGACGGCAGGTTGCAAATGTTGACAGGATCCCCTCACACTGCGGGTGCCTTCGGATGCTTTCTATCACCTTAGGTAATGCAAGTACCTTTTCCCAGTAAAAGCCAGTATTTGGTAATCACTGGAATAGTGCAGCAAGCACTTTTTTTTTTTTTTTAATTTAAGGAGAATATCTTCCAAAGATAAAAATAACCCTTTTCCCAGATGTCTTTTCTTGCTGCCAAATCTAAGAAACTTTGGCATCCGTTCCTGTATCCTTCCCTTCTAGCTGTCTGTTCTGATATTTGCTTCACTAACATCTTACTGTATCACCTTTTTATATTTTCCATTTTTTCTACCACTATTCTCTACCCATAGTGGCTTAAACCTTTGTCTTTATTATATTGCAGGTCATGAATACTTTCCATGCCTTCAAATGCTGTTATCTATGCAAGCTGGTAGAGCTGTGAAAGTGAAAAAGTGGGAAAGCTGGTAAGTATATGACAGTTCTATGAGATTATCAAGGAACCAGTTAAAAAGAGAGCCCTGATGATATCAGGCAGCAATTCTTTCTCCAGCCTTATGCCCGCTTCACTGTGTTCACGGTTAGGATTTGTAATACATCACAGTCATGCACAGCTGTGCAAAATATCACGCAGTTCACCTGAGAAAGATAAGATCCCATCAACACATTTCATGTGTGTGACACCACACTCATGAATTAAGAATAGGACCAGGACAGTTAGAATGTGACTTGGACTCTGATTCAACAGCAGGCAAACCAAAAGGACATAAAAACCAGCATGAGGCAGTAGTAGCGGCCAAGGGATGAAGCTGAGGATCGGGAAAATGGGAAGTGGCGCAGGGAAAAACAAGGGTAACAACAAAGAGCTGGAAGAGAAGACTGCTGACAGCATCCAGGAAGGGACAGCCAGACAGGCCGGGTAGGCACAAAGGCTTTCATAGCTGTAGAACAAAAATTAATACATGTACATGGAATTGAAACTAAATACAGGCCTTGGGTTTCAATAGATACTGAATTGGGATGCACTTACAGTCCTGAGCCTAGGTTAGTTCAATACAAAATAGCCAAAAGACACCAGAAAACTACAGCAGAGGAAATGCTACCATGAAAATGCCAGTTTGTACCCCTGCGAGGAGGAGGGCATTTTAGGCTCCAGACAGAAATCATCATGGCCACTGAGCTTGACAACTATATCAAATACAAGATCTCCAATCATATTCTTGCTCCTGGAAAAGTCATCCTCTCATGAGAAACGAAGGTGAAACACTGGCTCCACACTCATTAAGGATGTAATGTGGGACTTGGCCTCCAATGCTTCTGGATGAGAATGTAAGTCCATCCCTCTGCTGCTAACAGAAGGGCTACAGCAGCTCCTGCTTACCAGCTCCTGCTTTCTGCCCGCTGCAGCCCTGTCTCACATGGTTAATGAAGCTGGGCCACTCTGTCGACTCCGATAGTCACCTATGCTTGGCAACTGAGACAATCTTCAGTCTTCATTGACTTGCTGTCCCGTACAAAATGTTCCATCCACAACATCCAGGATTCTTTAAAGAAAGCTTATTAGAAAACTTTTATTCTTATATTCTTATCCTACAGTCTACTTCCTGTGCAAGCTGTTCCTTTACCTTACTCTCTTTCTGCACTGAGTTGAATTTACCACCTGGAAAAGCTCCCTGCTTCTTCATACCTGACTTCTTGACACATTTCACACCACATCTCTTCTCTATATCTGGTGTCTTCTACTACATTGACACTAAAATAAATCTCTTTTCAAAGTCTTTTAAGTCTCACAACATACTCACATTTCCTCTAGGACTTAACAGGTGGCCTCCTTTTCCTGTTAAGTATTACAGTCTGCACAGACTGTAACGATGGAAGACAGAATACAGGCTGCAGCCTACCCTGTGCAAGCCTGCAGGGCAGCAGCTATGGCTGTGAACATCACACCTCCACACACACTGCGTTGGGCCACTACTGCCTGGGGGAGGAGATCAGGAAAAGAAAACACAGGGAAAGGGATTTCCTACAGACTCCAATATCCAGCCAAAAGTCTAGCATTTGCTTCTTTTCCCCCCACCCCCACTCCCTGTAGGGGGCTGACGCTGTTGGTTTTTTCCTGGAGCTGCCAGTTTCATGTGGGGCTCCGGCCACCAAACACCCTTCGCTTGTCCCAGGTTGTGCAACTCTTCTCTCCGTCCCCAAGCAGTGGAAGAGATGCACAAGAGCTTCTTTACCTTCCTCAGGTAAAGAGCTTTTTCAGTCAGGAGCGTAATGACCAACAGTGTGCCACGTCAGTCAGTTTAGACAGAAGTTATAAAAATTCTGAATAAACAATATATCACTGGTCTGGCCACTCTCTTGTCCTTTAAAGCACCAAGATTGAAAACTCTGACCCTCTCAAAAGCTGCATGTGAGTGTGTTCCTTTAGTTCTTAAAGAAATGTCAGCTAGGAATACAATGTAGAGATGTTCTCAGCATTGGGTCACCACCTCAATACTGAGTCAGAAACTTTAACACCAGTTTTCTAACAGGGGAAATTCCTTCCATAAAATACAGCAATTTTTGGGAAGCTGGAGTTCAAGTCTGAGTATCATACTGATGACATCAAACTGCGGGGAGTGGCTGACACACCAGAAGGCTGTGCCCCCATTCAGCAAGAGCTGGACAGGCTAGAGAGGATGAAGAGGAACCTAATGAAGTTCAACAAGGGCAAGTGTAGAGTCCTGCACCTGTAGAAAAATAATCCCATGCACCAGCACAGGTTAGGGGCTAACCTGCTGGAAAGGAGCTCTTCCGAGAGAGACCTGGGACCCCTGATGGACAAGTTGACCATAAGCCAGCAATGCGCCCTTGAGGCTAAGAAGGCCAATGGTCTCCTGGAGTGCATTAAAAAGAGCGCGGCCAGCAGGTTGAGAGAGGTCATCCTCCCCCTCTACTCTGGCCTTGGTGAGGCCACATCTGGGGTACCGTGTCCAGTTCTGGGCTCCCCAGCTCAAGGAGGACAGGAAACTGCTGGAGAGAGTCCAGTGGAGGCTATGAAGATGAAAAGGGACTGGAGCATCTCTCTGATGGCGAAAGACTGACAGACGTGGGTCTGTTTAGCCTGGAGAAGAGAAGACTGAGAGTGGACCTCATCAATGATGAAAAATTTCTGAAGGGTGGGTGTCAAGAGGATGTTGCTGTGCTCTTTTAGTGGTGCACAGCAACAGGAGAAGGGACAACAGGCATAAACTGGAACACAGGAAACTCCATCTGAACATGAGGAAAAACTTCATTACTTTCAGAATGCCAGAGCACTGGAACAGGCTGTCCAGAGAGGTTGTGGAGTCTCCTTCTCTAGACATATTCAAAACCCACCTGGATACCTTCCTGTCCAGCCTGCTCTAGGTGAACCTGCTTTGGCAGCAGGGCTGGACTAGATAATCTCTCAAGGTCCCTTCCAATCCCTGCAATTCTGTGATTCTGTGCATATGATCATGGCCCAGGCTTATCTAAGATACCTGTTGAGGCCGGTATCCATAGGCTTAATCCCTGTTATTGCTGGAGTAATCATTGCTGCTTTTAGAGATAATACTCAGGATGATGCAACAAAGGAACCCCCTCCTGTTTCCCCTGTTATTAAATGTAAATGGCCACCAGCACAAGTTAGACAGACTTGGTGGCTTCCTTTGCGAGACAAAAGCAGCAGTGGTTTCCCTAAATGTACTCATTAAAATATATTTTCCTTCTACTCTTGGCCCTGAAGGATCATCTCAGCTTATGAGAACTAAGCTTCTGTCTATCTGATTATTAAATCATTTCTAAAGCAGATGGGAAACTACAGTGGTTTAAACAGCTAGGCTGAGACTGCATGGCTAAAAATAGTATAGCAGGCTCCTTTTAATTAGTAAGATGATCAAATATGACAGAAGAGAGAGATGTAGATATATGGATTTGTGTGTATGTGTGTCTTTAAAATTAAGTTATTACCTTGATACCAGGTATTATTTATAACATATATGATACATGATGTCTGATTTTTATGATGCCATTTATCTTCACTTGGGAGAGAAGACAGTCTAACTCTGCTTTCATAATGTCAATCCTTGCTGTATTCAAAGGGAAAATTGTAATAAAATAAACCTGCCACCATGAGCAGTGCCATCATTTTTTAAATGAGGTGGATTAGTAAGTGCTCCCATGCGATAGACTGCCAGATCTGCAGCTCCCCGAGGTCGACCCTGCCCCAGGGCCCCCGTGGGGAGCACGGGAGAGCTCTACACCTGTGACTTCATAGCCTTGGAGCCTGGCATAGAGCCGAAGGGGCCAGGGCCTGCAGTGAAAACTCTCCTGGCAAAATCTTACTGGGAGTGTCCTGCTTAATGCAGACCAGACAGCACCTGGCTTCAGAAAGATTTGGTGCAAAAGCTTGATGCATTCATTAGTCATGAGCTGCCTTCTCTTGGTCAGAATTGCCAAGCCAACAAAGATGGCGCAGAGGGTCTTGCAGGAATTGAAGAGCAATATATATAAAAAAATAATCTGTAAAACCCTGTTTTTCCTCATTCCCTATGGATCTGGCTGGCTGGTGGGGCTTCACAGTGTCTTTCTAAAGGATATCAAATGGTCTAGTGTTAATCTCTATCCCCTGGGTTATGACTCTGAGATGAGCAGGAGCCCTGTGGGTAAGATGACTTCTGCTTGCTCCAAGTTTGTGGTCCCAAAGCCAAGCTGTACAGCTTTCCACCCAGTGCAGGAGAGCAATTTGGAAGATTTTTCTGGGGCAGGGTTTAACCCAAGTAAGAGACAAAAAGCCTGCAATACTGTTTGCAGTTTGTTGACAATGCTTTACTATTTTTTTTAATTAAGTGCTGTTTTTTCTCTTTCTTTCTCAAACAAGAGATGCTGAGATGCAAGAAACTAGAACAGGCAAACCTAGAGAGCCTGATTTTTTTTTACTCAAGTGAAGACTCACTGTCTAAGGAGCTGGACATGGCTGACATTCTGGCTACAAATAGGCCTTCTCTGGTATGGAAAGCACCCCCATAAGTTCAGCATCATCAGCAAGGAAGAGGTCATGTACCACCTCCACCATGCTCACCACCTCCATGCTCCTGCTTTGGCTCTAAGTCACCTACATCGTTAGAGGAACCAACTTCCCCAATCCTGAGCACAGTGATGCAAAAGGAAACCATAGCATCATTAGATACATGTTTTCCCTGTGTTGCTTATCTCAGCTGAAAAGTTACAGCAGATTTTAAACAATCGTAACTGCTTTGTTTGAAGAAACAAAGAGCTTAAAAAGTATTCGGGGGAGGTTCTGAAGTACTAGAGTACTATAGGAAATAATAACGGCCTGATGCTGGAAGAGAATTTGCTTTGAATTTTAAAACCTATTTTAAATATTCTTATGACCATTTTCCTGATATTTTTGCTAAATGACATAAGTCAAATCACGTCCTTGAAACCTATATTTAAATATTGAAATTCAAATGCAATTTACCTTAAAATTCACATTTTTATCCAAACCCAAAGTTCTGGAGTTCTGCCCTGGGTTCCACTTCCCGTGGCAGTGGCAGGGTTTCCTGGGGAGTGCCAAGGCTGTGGGGCACATCTGGCTGGGCAGCCCCCACCAGGCTGGCTCAGACCTCTGGGGGCTGCCCCCAGCAGCCACAGCATCCACCAAAGCACCCAGCACCAGCACCATGAGGCACGTGGCCCGGAGCATGTGCTGCCAAGCCTTCAAGGACCTCAATTTAGTAATTTCCTAAAGCACTGGGTCACACAACACTGTTATATCTGAAAATTTCCTGGGCTGGGGTGGTGTCTATTGTGCCCTCCCAGAGCCAAACAGAGCAGTACAGTCTGGAGGTGGCCCAGGTCCCCCAGCAGTATAGCCAGTCTGGGAGCCACAACTGAAACTCAGCAATGGCTCCAAAAGCCCTGGTTTTTCTGGTTGTTCCTCTTACAGCCATCACTGGAAATCTGACTTGATACTTTCTGTTTACAAAATGGGTTTCGGGCCCCTTCCTTAAGAGAGCTAAGCATTCAAGTCTCTCCTCCAGCCAAACCTTAAGCATATGCTTAACCTCAGCGCGCCTGTGCAGGGTCAGCTTGAATACGTGATCCTCTAATGAGCAATCACTAAAGTATAGTGGAGCTCTGGGAATGAGGGCTGCTGTACTGCTGCACTCCCACACAGTCGGGGAACCGCAATGCATTTTGGAGAACTAGAGCATGCAGAATTAACTTGGTCTTAATTCAGTCCCCTGAGTACGCCAGAGCGTTACTGCTTTGGTAATGCCGTCCTCCGAGGACATGATGACATGCCAACACAGTGACTACTTTCTCATCTGATGGCAGTGACAGGCTGCCATATTGCAAAGTATAAAATATTCACATCCTTCCTAGTTCTGGTAGCCACCATGCCATCAGAGGATGACATTTTATATCCCTATTAAGAAAAATGAAAGAAAATGTTTACAGTATGCTAGCCAGAAAGACAAAAATGAACTAAAGTGCCAACCAATCTACAACAATTTTCTTTACAGGTAATTACATTATAATTCTACCATCCCAAACTCAGCTTGTCAAATTACTCTTCAAATCAAATGCAAGAGAAAAATCCATCCTTGGCTGTGTTACTATAAACCCAGCCAGTCTAGTAAAGTGAGAGTAACTCTTCTATGTATTTGGCAAATCTAGAAGCAGAATTTACCACTTGGTGTAAATATTTCTGCATAGTTTGTTTTAAAAAAATATCTTGCCTATTCCTCTTTCTGGCAGACTCTTAGAAAGTAGTAAATATGCAGATGGGCGTAGTGATATATTTTGTATCAACATATTTTAAATGTGTGCATATGCATTAGCTATATAAATACACTCCTCAGGAAGTCTGCCAGTGGATATACTACAAAGCTCTGCGTGTTACATTTGGGTTTGCTTGTACAGTAACATGGCAGCATCAGAAAGAACCCCTCTAGGCTTATTTGCTCTACGACAGCTCACACTTACCTGCGTAGTTTCCCCTTTGCTATCTGTATGTACAAATATTTTAATATTTATATGTCGTGTGTAAGTATATAGCATATATATAAATATACATACACACATAAATGCAAGCATATGTACTGTATATACACATAGTCCAATGCCTTCATTATAAAGCTGTTATAAAGCCATAACAAGGTCTAGGAGCTTCCTGTGAAATGTTTGTTCTGTACAGTAGCTTCTATGGGAAGCTTCTATGCTTGATGACCCTCTGCTGTCCCAGTACCACCTTACAACTAATGGTGGGTGATCCATGCAGACCAGAGCAGTATGCCAAAAACACATGACAGACCCAGTCAAAGTACAGTTGATATGAGCAACACAAGAATAATTCCCCACTGACCCAGATGCTGCATCTTCAGCTCCAGCCCTGGGCTTGTTCTGTGCCACCCCATCCACACAGCCTGTCCCACCCCGAGCTGCCCTGTGCCCCTGCTCCTCCACCCCGCTCTGCAGCATCTGCCTCTGCTCCTGCCCCCTCTCCCTGCTCTTCCCTTCCTTTAGAAAATCTGCTGCACACACAGATCCCTGAAAGCAAGTGGGATGAGAGGGTCTTGCCCATGCCCTGGGGTCCTGCCCTAGGGGCTGGAGAGAAGCAGCCCTAGATGGTGCCCAGCACCACCCCCTGTGCTACAGCATCCCTCTGCAGCCACACCAGTCTGACCAGAAGCACCATCAGACTGGCTGGAGATTGGAGAGCGGTAAAGGACAAGACAGGAGAGGACATCTGTCTGCTGCCTTTGAGATCCCACCATCCCCTTATCTAAAAGGTTTAACGGTGTTGTGTTTCTTGCAGTTACTGTCCTCCTTTTCCAGTCTCAATATCACGAATGAGTCAAAGGGTATTGCCCATCACTATTCACATGAGCTCTGACAGAGGGGGGCAATGCAGGAAGTGGCTGCAGTGCTGTGGGTGGATATATATGTGTATATACATACGGTATCATTAACCATGCACGGAGGTCAGTAGGGATACTCTTGCAATGGCACTATGAGAACCATGCTCTTCTACTTCATTGCAAAAGGAAAAGCCACAACAAATACTGTAGTGGGAACACAGCAAAAAGACAACCTTGCATTTAATTCTAGACAAAAATCAATTTGCTTTTGCGGTGATGATAAGCTAAAATGAGTATTATGGAATTCTGCTTCCCTCCCCACCTTCCCTTCTTTAGAGCTACTATTTAGATGAGCTACGGTATTAAAAGAGAAGCTGCAAAGATGCTAGCTGCAAAAATAAAGGATGAAATAAGAAGTCAAGCATCCACATTCCCCGCAACTAAAAATGAAGTTCTGAGGAAAGGGAGGAGGGAAAAGAAAAGGAACTTACCACACTGCGAGTGAACTTTTCTAGAGAAGTTCTACGACCTTGCTCATTCTCTGGCTTAACAGGGAAAAAAGTGGGGAGAAAAAAAAATACAGAAAAAACCCTTCAGCTTAAATGCAGTTTTTCAAAACAGCAGCAAAATATAAGGAAGCAGCAAGGGGAAAACGTTATAAAAAAATGTAAAAAGCAGAAATCAATGTTTGCAATAGCAAACATAAGAAAACAAAGCCCCTTAAAGAATGAGAGACCACTATTTTTACTCTTGGAGAATGTCACCTTTTCTCCTGTGAGTTTTTTGAACGGTTCAAACAGCGTCTGTGCATTGCTGTGTCTCACAGCTATTGGTATTGATTTCTTGTTCATCGAATTTTCCTTCTCTGGCTGTTTGAGCTGGGACCTCTGATTCTGGTTAACATCTGCCAAACAGCTGATCGGAGGCTCCCATCTACTTGCTTAGAGAGATGAAAAAAAAACCAGAGTAACTTTTACAACATTGAAAAGCAATGTGTGAGTGAATACAGGGCTGGAAGAAAACCACCACTGAACTCATCGCCAGGGAACCTACACTCCTCTATTTATCCAGAGGGTAGAAGCACATTTCCAATAACATTGGCTACATCAAACCATAAGACAAGAGTATGTAAGTCTGTGCAAGGCCATGGAAATATACAGGCAGATTTGGAGCATGGATATTTTTGTATCTGGAGTACAGGACTATTCATACGCAAGAAGACATTTGACTTCACTGGGAGAAGACAAGCGTGTGCATCATGGCTTCATTAACGTATCCCTGAGAAGGTTGCTCACTGCAGCGCTTCGTTCATTTGGCACAAGGGAGATCTAATTGTCACTAACAAGGAAGAACTAAATAATTTATTGGCATGTCTGCTGGAATATCTAAGAGAAAAAAATTGTTATGGAGAAGCAAAGAAAGTCAATAATATGAAGGAAAGCTCATCGCAGTCAGAAAGCTGTGGACACTGCTGATTTCCAGGAAAGAAACTTATTTTAATGTGGCAAGCCAGAGAAATGGAAGTGATAAAATGGAAGTAAAACTGCAGTGAAGAGGATAGGAGCTATACATAAGGGAAAGCCACAGTGATGATGGTGCGTGGCAGCACACTGGAAACAAGCATTGCATTGGAGGTGCTCATCAGAGGTGCCTACCTGCCATATCATCTGCCACAGACTCAGCTGCAGTAACAATGCCCAGGATAAGGCACCAGTGCAAAATACAGATAGGGAAGATGTAAGAAAGTCAAAAGCATATCAGATAAATTGGATGAGAATTGTGTAGGTGAGGCTAGGCAAAACCTTTTTATTCTTCTGCAATGCCCATCACAGCTGCCATAAACAGCAGCTCTCTGATGGTTACTCTGAAGCATCACCATGCAGAGGTGGGGCTGATTCTCCCTGCTGCATCACCAAGACAAGATCAGAACGTAAGACCCTTTTAAGACAAGTAATATTCTTTGTCTAGAAGAAAGAGTCAAGAAACCTCCCCACTTACAACCATTTGAAGAAGCCACACCACCAGCTCTGGTCCTAAAAAAGTCCTAAAAAAGGTATCAACAGTGAAAGCCAGAGTTGTTTTAGCCAACTCTGAGGATGGAGCCAAGGCCTCAGAGTACATACCAAGTGACAAAGATGTTGCACCCAGTCCAATGCTCCCAAAAAGAGTATTTAACGTGTGCTAACCCAAGGGTTCGTTGCCTCTCCCTGCATGTGAGAGAAAAAAGGGAAAAGAAATGTCAGCCTTTACTCTTCTGCTGAGTGCAGAGTGCAAGTGCTCAGAGCATCGCTGATCCCCTCCTAGAAGAAGCCTGCCCTCAAAGGTGTCACCCTGTGTCACCCCAAGTCAGTAGAGGTGACAGCGAGAGGCTGCGGTCCTGCCGCCTCGCTGAAGGCACCAAGGCGTGTGGGACTGAGGACTGAGGAGAGCAGGGCATGGTCCTGCACTGGGCCTCCCTGCTGGTCTCCCGCAGCGGGGGCAAGACCTGCCAGCAGCCAGGGTAAAGGCACAGTTTCACCCAGGAGAATCACAGAATCATGGAATTGTCAGAGTTGGAAGGGACCTTCTAGAGATCACCTAGTCCAACTCCCCTGCCAAAGCAGGGTTGCCCAGAGCACATCACTCAGGACGGCATCCAGGCGGGGCTTGAAGATCTCCAGAGAAGGGGACTCCGTGACCGCTCTCAGCAGCCCGTTCCAGGTCTCTGTCACCCTCACTGTGAAGAATTTCTTCCTCACATTTGAGTGGAACTTCCCATGTTCCAGCTTGTGCCCATTGCCGCTCATCCTGTCACGGGAACCACTGAAAAGAGTCCGGCTCCATCCTCCCTCAAACAACCCTTAGATACTAATAAGTATTAATAAGGTCTCTCCTCAGCCTTCTCTTCTCCAGGCTAAAAAGCCCCATCTCTCTCAGCCTTTCCTTGTGAGGAAGATGCTCCAATCCCTAAATCCTCTTTGTTGCCCTACACTGGAACTCTTTCCAGTAGTTCCCTGTTCCTCTTGAACTGGGGGGCCCAGAACTGGACACAGTACTCCAGTTGTGGCCTCACCAGTGGAGAGCAGAGTGGGAGAATCACCTCCCTGTCGAGAAGAAACACCTCGACAAAGGCCAGCGAGGCATGGGGAGTCTGCAGGATCGCGTTGCTACGGGATGGAAAAATCAGCATTCGGCCCAAACGTGTTTTGAAGTGGAGCTCTGGCGTGTGCTGTGGGGCAAGGAGAGCGAGCTGCTGAAAGAAGGCCACACCGTGCCCCTGCACTCGCCATCAAAACTTAATGTCTCTATTTTTGCTGCCAGCAAGGTGATGCAGCTTCCCGCCCAGCAGGAAACAGTGGCCTCCAAAGACGATGGACACCTTGTTGGGGAGCAGAGAGTTCAGCCACACGCGAGGCCGTTTCCCTAGCGTGGCTGAAAACACAGGTGGGGAGGGAAGGTGGCATGGAGAGCCCTGCCGGTGTCCCACAGAAGTGCCTTGAGAGCAGAGGAGGCGGCCACCCGGGACATTTGTCATGGAGACGGCAGGCGGGGACCAGCTGGATGGAGAGCTCATCCCCACAGCTCTGAGTCAAAGCATGACATTTTCCCGTAAAATAAGTAAAATAAGAAGCAGCTGAGGCAGGCCGGCTGTGGAGTGACAAGCAGTCCTGGTGGCAGTGGGTGTGGGTGCTGGCTGAAGGGCTCCCTGGCTCTTCCTGTCGGCTCCCCGCGGAGCCCGTGGCCAGCAGCCGGCTGTGGGGGCAACTGCCCACCCGCATCCCTCCAGCACAGTGCAGAGGCTGCCTCAGAAGGAAATTTTAAAATAAACCAAGTAAGAGAAGCAATTTAAAAAGAAGCAGAGTCGGACCTTCCTCAGTCCCATGAATGGATGCGGAGGCTGCGCCTGGAGAGGCAGCGCCACGGTGGCCTCTGCACCAACACACACGGCAAGTGCAAGAGGCCACAGGCAGAGAAACGCAGGCACGTGCCAGGTCAAGCCGTCCTCCCAGGTGCAAAAAAGACCATCTTTTCCACTAAATACACCCACAGACTCTACCAGCTAACGGCAAAGGGCTCGGATAAAACACGGAATGGCCACCCCTGCTGCAGATGAAAACCTCTCAGCCCAGGGAGGTACAGAAAAACAGATCACACCACTTAGGAGCTATTCAATAATTGTCTCCTCCAAAATTTCCTCTTTTTCTGTGAAAAAGTATTCACCTAGCCATCCCAGTTTTAAGTTCTTTTGTGTAGATTCTGCTGGCACAGAGCAGTGTCTGTAGAAAAAAACTTCATGAAAACCATCTGACACTGATTATTAAAAGTAATTACTTTGAGAAAATTGTTCAGCATCTTTACAACATTCAAGCCAAGTCCTGCCACTGAATAAAACTGGCTGTGTGTGCCCTGATGGGACTGAGATGGGGACAAAATCTGCAGTAGGAACCTTCCTGGGCAATATAGAGCAGTTAGGACAGGGGTTCTGGATAAAAGAAATGTTTCAAAAGGTGCTGAACACAGAGCCTGTCCTTCATGGCACAAAGCTCCCAGCCATTGCCCTGCTGATGCTTTTGGCCAGGAATCTGAAAAGGGGTAGAGAAATACATCCAAAAGCTTAGTCCTCTGAACTACAGGTCTGTAAAAATTCCTCCCTCCCTCCCTGCACCCCAGGCGTCATTTTGTTGGCTATTGAATCTCTTTTTTTTGGTATGAGAGTTTGGAGCTTGGGGTGGGGTTTTTTTGAACTTTAACTTGGTGAAAACATGTTCCAGAGAGAATGGCATCAGTGAAAATAAAGGATAACCACTTCCTTGACCCTGTCTTAGGAAAAGGCCAGGAGCAAGTCCCAGGCACTTCAGGCAGTCATGTATGCCTGTCCAAGGCAAGAAAGCAAAGTGCATACACACTGCTACCAAATGTCTGGAGCAGGATTTTCCACCTGCTTTGTGTCCATTTGCACAGGACCACAGAGAACTCACCCTTCTCTGAACCAGCTGGAGAGGAAAACAATGCTCTCAACCAAGCAAACACCAACATGTTCTTCACCTGGTAGGACGGGGCTCACTCCTGTGGCTTCCCAGCCTTTCTGCATGGCAGCCACAGCCACCTTTCCAGGACATTCCCCTGCCTGTGGGCAGGGATGTATGGCAGGGAGCCATCCCATGCCGGACTTCCAGGAGCAGCCCTCAGCCCTGACAGCTCGGCTGCTGCTACAGCTGGGAATCATAGAATGGTTTGGGTCAGAAGGGACCTTAAAAATCATTGAGTTCCAAGCCCCCTGCCATGGGCAGGGACACCTCCCACTAGACCAGGGTGCTCAAAACCCCATCCAGCCTGGCCTTGAACACCTCCAGGGATGGAGCATCCACAAATTCCCTGGGCAATCTGTTCCAGTGCCTCACCACCCTCACAGGAAAAAATTTCTTCCTGATATCTATTCTGAATTTCCCCTCTTCCAATTTAAAGCCATTACCCCTTGTCCTGTCACTACACTTCCTGACAAAGAGTCCTTCTCCAGCTCTCCTGTATCTCCCTTCAGGTATTGGAAGGCTGCTATACGGTCTCCCCAGAGCCTTCTCTTCTCCAGGCTGAACAACCCCAGCCCTCTCAGCCTGTCCTCATAGGAGAGGTGCTCCAGCCCTCTGATCATCTTCGTGGCCCTCCACTGGACCTGTCAGTTAGCACTCAAGTGCCTGCTAACTTGGAGATGCCCACCAATGTCATCAATTCACCTTTACGGGCAGCAGCGGAAAGTGCCTCGAGGTCTTTTCCTTTCCCTCCCTTCTCCTCAAAAATAACTACCAGAGCATGTCTGGCTGCTCCTTCACCATTCACACAGCTCCTGTGCACCACAATCCTTTCCGTGTTGCACTAACCAATCCACCCTGCTCTTTCCCCAGGAAATAAACCTCTGCTCTGCAGCCAAGTCATCCGGCCCAAACTCCTCCTTGCCCAGAGCGAGGAGGTTTGTCACGCCACTCCTTCTGACAGGAGGCTCGCTGCTGTCTAAGGACATCCAGACGCCATTTCCCCTACTCGTGGAGGAGGGCTGGGGGACGGTGATGACCTGCTGTCAAGCAGCCTGCAATAATGTGCATATCAGCAGAACTAGGAGCAAGTCAACGCTCGACTCTGCACAGTGGCAAGTAGATACACAAATAACACGCCATGGGTCACTCCAAGATCTCAGCACCATCCAGCTCCTCACCACCGAGCCCTCCGCTTTTAGCAGACCCCTGGTTCCTCTCTGCTGCATGGTGGGAAGGCTGGCCATAGAGGCCCAAACTGGGACGGGTGTACAGCCTTTCCTCCCAAGAACAGGGCCCTGTCCTCGTCCCTCCTCTCCTCCAGCCTGGCAGGGGAGGAGGACTTCTTTGCGAGGCAGGGAGCTACACCCAGCTCTCTCCCTCGGCAGCACACTGCTTCCAATCACACCCTTGCTGGAGGCCAACCTCATGCTCCCCGCCGAGCACCATGAATCTGCAGGATTGAGGCCAATAATTCTGTGGTTATTTGTAATAACGACACTGGGAAGAACGAGGAGGGGAAAAAAAGTCCAAAAGGGATTAACAAAGTATGTATGCCTGGTCTGTGCTCAGCCTATGTCCATGGTCTTGCATCAGTTAGTGGTGTGAACAATATGTTCTTTTTATCCTCCCTGGTGCCCCTCATAATTCTGTCATTGTATCTCAGTCCCTACCCATAACTTCTCCTCCCTCCCTCTCCTCCATTAACTGCACTCCCAGAGCAAGGAGGGGAAGCTCCCACATCTGTGGATATTGTATAGTGTGGAAAAAAAGAAACTCTTCAAACTCACAGGATCTTACAAATCTCAAAAATGTCAAGCATGTTTTGAGGCACTAATCCACTAAACCACCTCTCCACCGAGCAGGTTGCTATTATTCCCATTCACCAGAGAAAAGGATACGAGGCGGGCAAAGTTGAACCCTCTTTTCTCTAGGGTCACACAAGAAAGTAATTGAGAGAACCAGGGGAAATGCGTGGATTTTGTGGCTCCCAGTCCTATGGTTTTGCCACATAGTCAACCTTTTCCCTTCTCCTACTCATTCAGCTTGCTGCAACCCAGTGCTGCAGGGCAAAAGATCCCAAATGCAATAAACATATCCACAAAATATTCATCTGTGAATCTCAAGCCACAGAGAAGTTCATTTCCTTTGTGCAAGCAACCCTTTTAGCCCAAGTCTATCATGCTGTGCTTCTGACAGAACTTATTTTCAGTAATAAAAGTAAGGCTATGTCATATTGGTGTGGTACACAGGCAACATTAGGGTAATGTCTTTGGGGCAAGACATACTTATGCCCCAGAGAGACGTACTCATCAAGTCTCAAACAACTCCAGTGAATTTCTACTCACATCAGTGAACCCAGCACTGTATAGGCAGGCTGTAAACCAAATCCTCCATCCATGCAGGCTCAGATATGCCATTCGGTTTCTCTTTTCCTTCGTCTCCTTTCTAGCTATTTAGAGGAATTTTAAAGGGATGCCTCCTCAAAGCTACACTGAAGGTACTAACGTTCCTACCATGTAGCTCAGTGAACTCCATGTTCTTTCTGTCAGCATCTCTGTACCTGCACTGCTTTAGAAATGCTCACTTGTCCAACACAATGCAAAGCGATGGCAAAAAGCTTTACAGATTCTGGAGTAACATTAACTCCCCCCACCCCCCCAGCTCTCCCCAGCATTGTGTGAAGCTGGTGAACAACCCATCTACACACATCTACTCACACATCTACTCTTGCCTTTTTTGCACATCATTATGCTTACTAGTGCATCCACAGCTCTTTCTAAAAGAAACTTGATTCTTATTTTCATGGTTGTGTTAACATGACACCAAACCCTGCTCCTCTGGCAGTTTGGGGGAGGTTGGGGGAGAGGATGAGGATGTCATGCTGACACTTTCAGGGTCTGATCTGACAACAAACAAGGATTACAAAAAAAAACAAACCAACCCACCACCAGTTTGAATGGGCTCAGCTGGGAGGAGAAAACTCTCCTGCTTTGAAGCACGTGAACCCTCATGTTCAAGAGAGACTTGGGGTGGGAGACACACACTGTTAGCTGACAGGGGTAGGAAGATGGCAAAGGTTTTTTTTTTTTATGCTTTATACCATCAGAAGACTTTACCTTGCACCTTCTTCTTTCCCCACAGCCTCTGAACTCTAAGTCAGCTCTAACCTTTTCAAATGTAAGCAGCACTGGTCCATGCTGTCTCAAACCAGACATTATAACACACAACGCTGACTGCTGCCCTCCATTGCCTTCCCCTAATCCACCTGCCAGTAGTCCCGGGCACAGGAGAGAGAGGGGTTTGTCTTCTTTTTGTCACCATATGCATGTTTTTAGGGCACACAATGACAATCAGGACAAAAATACCGCTGGGATTTCATTGTATTGTGTCGATGCAATGCAATCTGGCAGCACGCAGAGACTGCAGCAGAAAAACAGCAGGGAAGATGGTGATGGGAAACCACACGCTCGGGCTGCAGGAGTCAAGAGTCAGTTTATGTATGGTCCTGGAAGCCACGTGTAAGTGGGACGTGTACACGTGTACATGCATGCATATGCACAGTGTCGGGCATGCAGACTTATGGGAATAAGTCAGGAGGTGCAGGAAGCATTTGAACACAACCATAAATGCAGAGTTTAGTATCTTACCTCCTGGCCCCCTCAGAAAGAAGGGACACTTGGACAGGAGCTGCCGTAACTCTACATAACCCACTCTTCTGCCACCCTGATCTCAGGGGTGCTGGCAGAAACATGGTGCTGGCAAAGCACATGCAGACACCAAAAAGGCCAAAAGAGAGCTCAAACTCAGTTCTCCTGTGAGAAACTGGAGTTCTGGAATTCTTGATAACTGCATGGGTTGCAATTATTTCTCATCTCCAAGGAAAAAGAAACATCTCTGGGGAGCCAAAAGCAAGGGGAAAGGAGAAAAGAAGCATGGGAATCGCTGC
This sequence comes from Scolopax mira, assembly GCA_004320125.1. NCBI lineage: Eukaryota > Metazoa > Chordata > Aves > Charadriiformes > Scolopacidae > Scolopax > Scolopax mira. The sequence continues at coordinate 43,762 of BJBW01003784.1, forward strand.
AGGAAGGTCTACAGGTAAGGCATCCAAAGGGAAGAACACATGGTGAGGCTAGGGAGGTGAACACCAGAACAGGTGAATTTTGCACCAGAAATGAATAGATTGATGGGGTTTACTTTGCATTGCAGGCACCATCTTTGTCATGAGGAAGAGGCAATTTTAATTGCCTGCACTGAGTTTGGGAGACAGCTGTGCAAGACAGTAATTTTCCATATTATCTTTACCTTGGGTCACCATGTTGTCCCCTAAAACACACACTGAGGCCGTGCATACGGATGCCATACCCTGTGCCCCCAGTGAAGAAAACAAAAGTGCTCATTCTTTTCTTAAATAAAGAAAAAAAAAAAAGGAAACAATATTTTCGTTTTCACACTAGCAGCAAGCAGTAGGTGAGAATCAAGAGGTGCTAAGAGATGCAAGCACGTCCTTTCCAACAGATACCTTCTTCTTTGCCAGCAATAAGTCCTGGTAAGCATTCGAACGGAGGAAGCGTGCGTAGCTGTCACTCTTCATCAGCTTGTAAATGTGCTCCTGTGGGACGGGAGGAAATGAGAGACAGAGAATAGTTATCAAACCTCATTTAGACATCACAGGGATTTAAAACAGAGCGAATTAGAAGGAAGAGAGACTGATCAAAGTTCTAATTAAGTCTGCTGCTATTGATTATCTGTGCGGTGGTAGTGTACAGGAGGGCCATCCTGGGGCAGGACCCTGCTGTGCCTGAGGCTGTATGAACACAAACCAAAGAGATGGCCCTCACCCCAAAGGCTGGCACACATTATTCAGTAATCAGAGTTATTCTGCAAAGACTGCAACTCTCTGAAGTCCCCAGATTATAAGCAGTTGTCTAGCCAGGCTGTAAGTACTGGGAAGAAGGAAGAAATAAACACCAGAAATTGTCCCATAGATTAGGTTTCATTTCACCACTCATGGACACTTGAACTATCACCCAGCACTCCCCTCCTGTTCATGGAGGAGAACTGATACTTGGACACATTTCATCTCCACTTAAGACACACACTTAAAGCAAGCCAGCCTGTTAACATCCTGAAAAAGCCTGTATCTCTGGTGACTGTGCAGGGAGGTTTTACAACTAGCTCAGATGTGGATGGCTATATCATACGTATAAAGCCATGTCAGATGAGTCCCTCTCATAGGGTCTTTTTTCTCCTAGCAAGTCAAACTACTGTCACCGGTTTGCTCTGAGAGCACTTACTACGTGCATCTTCAAACTTACAAAGTGGTGTTTCCACTTTGTAGAACTTCATGCAGCAGAACTTCATGCCTACCCTTTTCCAATTTCCGTGCTTAGTTTTACTTTCCTGCTGAGAATACCTTAATGCAGTCAGCTCTTCTTCTCCTAATTATCCCTGGATTTGTAATAGGTATTATCCCAAACACCAAGGAAATAAAATCAAAATACTTTTGCCAAATAAAGACTGAGAACACGTTAAAGGAACTCAAGAGAAAAACGGGCACCCTGGACGTTTCTCTTAGACTTTGCCCAAGGAAGCACTTTTATAAAGTTAATGAGCAATTTTATCTATACTGATTCATACAACATGAAATATTCTCTCCTGCCCTAAAGCCATTGTACATGAAACTTTAGAAGAGACAAACCAGACTGAAGCCACGTATCTTATTTCACAGTGTTAACAAGCCAAGCAGAATTCCCTTATCTTCACCATCATGGGTAATTAGTGATGACCTGTCTATACATAGAACAACTGCTTAATTCAGCTTTCTTGCACTATTTGGTGTACTCCTAAGAGGGGCATAACTGACACTGGGTTTCCTACGATACAGCATAAACGTATCCTTCGAGCTACAACCTGGTGCGGAACAATTTTTACTGGTTAATTTCCATACTTGCTTTCAGACCCAACAAATCCTCATTTGTGCAGCGCTATCTAGCTGAGGGATAGCACAAGATTTTGCAAGGAAACGCTCGTATAAAGCCATTTAGCAACTGTCAAGCTTTCTTGCTGCAGAAAAACACAAGGGAAGGCACAGCTTCACAGTTCTCACCTACAGCACTGCCATGAGATTTCACATCCAGCTGTGGGACATTTGTTTTATTTATTCAGGATCGAATGAGCCAAGTATGCACGGAGACAAGAAGAGGGAAAATAATGTATGTCATGGATATGGTCATCAAAAGGTTTCTATTTCTCTGGTATGACTAAGGATTTAAAAAATCATCTCTCTCTCAAATGCTTGAACTAGCAGAAGCTTGGTATTCAGTTGATATAAACCCAACCATATTACATCCAGTTCATCTGTACTGTTACCTGTTAAGGTCTCTCTCAAGGAGAGACCCATTAGGAGACCCATGTTCTCCTAATGAGTTCTTCATAATTACGTGAGAAAAAAACCCACCTAACTGCATACCTGAAAGTCTTTTTCCTTCCTTCTCCAAGACCATGAAGAGACTGATGAGCGAGCGGGGCAGCCACCTTGTAGCCCATAAACAGTAAAGGGCCTGAGGGGTCTCCCTCCTCTTCATGGTCCTCTCTCACAGCAGCCAGTACGTGCAGGGTGCTGATGGGAGGGGGTGCTGAGGTGGCCAGGAAGGTGCTGTGGGGCTGGCGTAGGGCACCATTTTGATTAACATTTTGATAGACACGTGATTACATTCTTTTACTACCTATTGACTCCAAATGGTTTCTTTACCTGCGGTCAGCTCTGAGAGGCTATAATAATATTTTTGCAAAATAACATTCAGTTTTCATTGCCAGGCAAGACAGACCAGGTGAGGTGTTTGCAGAAGAAGACCTGGCTGGCCATACAACCTGCTGGAGCGCCAGCAACAACGATCATTCTCGCTCATGTCAAGACGACTTCGTGTATTTGACCTTAAAACAATATAAACCCAGTACCTGGCTGTAGGCAGGGGGAGAAATTACTTTGATCCTGAGATGAAATAAACTACAAGGTGACTTCCTAACTGAAGCCCTTCCCCAAAAAACAGGACCCTTGCATGCCCACAGTCCAACTGCCACTGTGGTTGGCTATATGGTATGAAGCATTTTCTCTGCTTTTCACACCTTGGAATCACTGAACAGCAACACCGCTACCTTTCAGCTGGTCACCAAAGGTACAATCAAACATTTCTAGGCTTGGAATGCTAATGAAGAAAGAAAGCTGAGCATAGGGGAAGGGGAGGGGGGGGGAACACACACATACATAGCTTCAAAAGCAAACTTTACGGCTTAATTGCGAGAATTCAAAGGGCTTGCTTTGAAGAAGCTCTGCACTGGAGTCACAAATGACACACTGATCATTTTTGGTTTTTTTCCCAGCTCTGCATTTCTGAAGCACCTACTGGAAGCCTGAGCCAGTTGCTCAGGTCAGCAAAGACCAATTTGCAAGAGCACAGGACAGCTTACGTTGCTGCAGCCAAAATCCCTGCTGAGACTGCACCATGAAGGTTCCTGCTGAGAGAGTGGCTGCAGCGTGTGATCAGCCCAGTTACACAACAAACCCAGCTGCAGGGCAGGAAAAGCCAGTGGCTGGGACACCCATTTTGATCTGTAGCCTACTCTGTTCTCCACCACCAAGCTGCTTTCTGCTGTGTGTTCTGAAATCTGCAACTTGCTAGGGAGAATTTACAGCTCATGTTTTGCAGCTTCCCGTTTCTTAAATACACTGAAAGCTACTGGAGGTCCAGCAACTGAACATAATCTTCTGAGCAAGCCTAAGCAAGAGGCCTATCAACAGAGGTGACTGGGTGGCTCTAGCTGCTCTGTGCAACTTGGGTGAACTGGCTTGTCCCCTTCTATCATGGAGTTTTAACTCACTTTGGATAATTGCAAGGCTCTGGTGTCTCATTTTTTATTTTACTGAGCAGCTGCTTTTGCTCCTCCTCTTCATTACATGGTGGAGCAGGAGCATAACCTCACCAAGGACCGAAATCTCCAACTGCAGCCAGCATCTCCAGTGATGCACTTCATACACGTGCACACTCCCTGATGTACCTGACACTCCTGCCAAAAATGTGAGCCTTCCTATCCTTATGCTGAGAGAACTCTGCGTTTTGGTAAAGTTGTTTATTGTAGAATAACAATCTCACTATTACCGGTGCTCCGTGAATACACAAGGCAAATCCACTACTCGTGTGATTTCTAACAAAGCAGCTGCAGCTCTGGACGTTACAGTCTCCTGCGCTGCGAGCAGGCTGGAGAGAATTATCACTGTGACGTTTCTTTGCAAGTGCCATGGGAGGTTCCTGTGCCACATCTCCACCACAGCAGGAGCAACATCTCATCTAGGCAGCGCAGCATCTCATCCCGGGGAGGGGGACGATGACTCAACCCCCCAGCTCCCTGCTCTAGACTTCAGACGGCAATCCTTTAGGGAGACACATTGCAAAAACAAAAATTCAAAACAATCCTCTAACAAAAATTGCCCAACTGGTAGCACCCTGCTTTTCAAAACAGACAGAAAGCAGGGGGGACAAAAAAGGAGTTGACAGGCATCATGCATCCCACTGGCCTCCCCTGCAGCCCTGCCAGCTACCTCTGAGCACCGAGCTGCCATCTCGGGCCACTGTGGTGGCAAATGCAAGTGGAGACAGGGACTGACTGGAGGTGTGTGAGCAAGCCCCAGTGAGCTGGCTTTTTGAGCTGGCCAGTGACTGAGTCCTTCACCCAGCGTGCCGTTGGTGAGTGCTGGCTGCAGTGATGCTCCCCTGTGAGGATGGATGCACGTTTGGAAATGTCAGTCTAAGAAGGAAGGTGACACAATGACCTGCTTTTGTAATTACGGTGGATTTCATCTCCAAGAAGCAAACGATTCCCTTACAAAATTCCTGGAACCAGAGCAGGTTTGCTGTCAAACATCCCCAGAACTGTTATTCCCCAGATCCTGAACCAAGGCAAGAAAAGCAATGGGGTCTGTGTGCATCTCTTCTTGAGAAAAAGGCAGACCCTGTTTTGTGTTTTGGGCACCTGAATCACATCTCCTCCCTGGTGGGAAGAACTATGCAGTGGGCCTGAGTGCTTTACAGGTCCACTGAACACCTTCTCTGTCCTTAGGCTTCTATCATGAGAGTTACACTTCAGACAGCATAACCACTCCCCTTGCCATCGCCACTGCATAATATGAAGGAGAACAAGCAGTAAATTTTAAAGGTGGAAATGTTGTAAATTCTGTGAATTAGAAAATGAAGGAAACCATCCAGGTAAATCATAAAAAAATTCTTTTCTACAATTACATGAAACCAAGAGGAAATCCCGCCCCAGCTACAGCTGACAGCTTAAGTGCAGGGAACCCTGATAAGATTCAGCATCTCTCTGCTGTTTTCATTCCACAAGCTCTATCTTTGGAAGGCGATGAAGGACAAGCTCTGTAAATTTTCTTGACAAAAGGGGAAAGGGGGAGGAAGGAAAAAAACAATGTAAGTTTGCAATCCAGACGGGAACGTGGGAGGTGGCTGAGATAGCAGAAACTGTCTCAAAGCTGCACCTGCTTCAAATCAGTGTGCTGCAATGTGATCTCGGGTCTCTCTCCCCCTTGGAAGCCAAAGCGCAGTGACCCTGAGGAGGGCATGGGTGGCAGCCAAACAGGACCTTGGGAACACTCGAGAAACATGTGGGAAAAAACCTTGAATGATAAAGAAGTAACATCACCACCTGACTTGCACAAAGAACCTAGAAGACCTCAGGAATTGTGCTCTCTGTTAAGAACATTTCTTTTTAGCAGAAAATCTTGGTTCTTCCCTCTGAAATGTGTGTATGAGACAAGAGCAACTTTAGTGTCATTTCTAATCCCACCTGATTCTTACCCACTGCAACATTTTGTGACACACTAGAGGCCTTTTGAGGGTTGTGAAGGCCAAGCACGATGTTCTCATGACCTTTGGATTCCAGCTGGATTCCAGAAAGCCCTTCAATTTTAACTTGCTGATACAAAAATTTCCCTTTCTGTGCCTAAACACAGCCGTAAGCTGTAGATGATGAGGGGAAATTGCAAATTCTTTGCTCATTTCAAGCAAGGTTTCCCATTTAGCACACTTTTAGTCCTTCAAGGAGGGGTGGCATGGTGTTATACTAAGGCTAGACAGCTGTTGAGATTCACTTGATCTCCAAGGGCCCACTGGCAGAAACCTCCTTGCTCTAGCTATCCTACTTGCTTCTTTTGGAGCATCCCTTCACCCTGTCACCAAGACCTGGCATTAAACTAGTGGGAGTTGTTTTGAACACCCCTTTGTATTGCAAGCATGTGAATACCAGCAGCTGCCCCTGCAAGGGAGATTTGCAGAATGTCAGACAAATCCATCAGAAGGCAAGCCCACAAGCAACGTTAAGCAACAGATCAAATAACTAAATAAATAATAGCAAGCTGCAATGAATGTTAATGCTTGTTCTACCTGTATGCTGAGCACCGGGGAGGATTTTATTGCAGATTTTGCCCAGGAGAGAGCAGAGCCTCAGTGAACGCCTCGTGGCTTCCCCTGGAAGGATGATAGCAGATGCCAGGGGTTTGCTTTCCAAAGAGCCATCTCCATGGCACAAAGAGGACGTGGGAAGCAGGACGCAGGGAGATGCTTTTCTGAGCACATGGTGTGTGACTGCTGCACCTTCCAGTGAGACTTGGCAGCAGCCTAATGCCTGTCTCTCAGCACCTCTGTGGCAGAGGGGCTGAGGTTAGCCCCCCTGCCAGCACGCAGGCATACTGCAGCCAACAAAACCTGCTCTGAGACCAGGGGCTGTTGGATCCTCTTTCCATTGTGCTCTCTTCAGGCTACCCTCAGGAATCCTGCCTGATGGACAGGACCCCCTACCACACCACCAGCATCTTCCATAAAGCCAAAGAAAGGAAAGGAGACCTACCTCTTTAGCTGTTACTTCTGCCACTACTGAATGCAACAGTTTTTAAGAGCAATTACGATCAATTGCCATTCAGTCTAACTGACGATGCTGAAATGCACTTCAGAGAAAAGAGGAAAAAATGCAGCATCAGCTCTGGACACTGAAGTAGTTGTTGGCAGGCACAGTTGAGATGAGGCAAGCAGTGAAGACACTGCAGAAGAAAAGACCTTCGTGCTTGCCCTGGCTGAACCCGATGGGAAAACACTGATGCTGGGGGGGAGGAGGCAGGGAAACACAGGGGGTTTGTTCCAATTCCCTTTAATGTCTCCAAATCTCCACTAAGAACGCTGCTGGATCTGCTCGTTCTGGTCCCTGCATTTAGGATTTTACTCTTCTCAAAACTTCTGTCCCGCCTGTTTTGAACTGTCTGAATGCATCATCCAGGGAGGGCCCCTTCCCCAAGCCTGGGTGGTACCCAGCAGCACTGCCATCTAGCAGGGTGAGGGCAACACGGGTGCTCTGCCTGCTGTGGGAGAGCTAAGGCTGTCCCTGATTTATAGTTTAGTTGGTAAATGGCACATGAGGGTCTTGGCCTGAGTGTGAATTGCTCTAGAAAATCCGAGCAATATCTTTTTGGCCACTGTCAAATTATTTAAGTGACACAATAATTTACACCCACAGTTTTCACTGGTGCATTTTCTTCACACGCAACCAAGTTGGTTTTGTTACGAAGGAGAAAAAAAAAAAAAAGAATAATTATACCATAATATAGACTAACCTCCCTGCTAAACTAAAAAGCATAAAACTTCTTTTCAGGCCAGAAATGAAATTACACTGGGCTGAAGGCACAGGAACGTAAGAAGGAGCTTTAGCAGGAGGGATAACTGTAAGCAATGAGAGCTCATTTTGAGTAATACACAGAAATCCTTTGTTTAGCCCTGTAGATACATCGTTGGAAACACAATGTAAATCTTTTGGGGGAAAGTGCATCGATAAAAGTAACACATAAATTTAGCTCCGGCTCCCCTGTAAATTGATGAGAACTGGGTTTGCTTCATACCTTCAAAGATACAAATGGGAAGGCAGAGGTGCCGGGGGGCGGGTGGCAGACGCAGAGCAGAGGACTCGGAGGAGAAGGGTTGTCGAGCGCTGCGCGGAGAAGGGGTCAGCCTGGCACTGCAGGAGGATTTAGTCCTAAATATAGCAAGGGCTATCCTGGGAGGCAAGAGTGGGCTGCCGGGAGACTAACGCCATATGAGCAGCTTTAGGTTTTGAGAACAATGATCGTGGCTAAGAGGCTGGTTCTCTCAGTATGGGCCAAATCCTGGCTGCTGGCAAAAAGCCCAAGCCTCCCAGGTTTTGCCTGGAAGGAGGGGGACAACCTAGTATAGCATTTGGAAGATTGGTGTCTCTTTTCCAAAAATACAATATTTAGGAGTTGCAACAACATAGATGGGGTTTTGCACTCCTGTACATGCTGTGGGACAGCCATGAGATGAAACTACTCAAGTTTTTGGCCAACACCCTGACATTTGCAAGGCCACCTGCAGCTTCCTCTCTCTGTTTTCTCTGGCAAAAATCTTACCAAGAAGCAGAGTTCTGCCATGGAGAGGAACACACAGAATCCCTCACACAGCAGAAATTAAATTCTGTTGCATCGGGGCAGTCTGTCCCCCACAGGAGCAGGACACAGCCATACAGAAACAAGTAGCATACAGCTTTTGAATCAAGGTGACAATGCTGAAGATAAATATCACCAGCCCTGTTTGGATGTCTACCTAGAGACTATATGCTACTTAACAACCTTTCATGTCTCATCCACACTTTGGCTATAGGAGATCTTCTGCTGTATAGCATTTAACTGATGGAGCTCAAGCTCTTGGAGTCCATGCTACAAATACATATCAAAGTCTTGTATCTGGATTCCAATGAACCCCATCCAGAAAGCACACGACATTCAGATCTGCTGTGGTCTGAGAAAGGGAGATGTGAAATGCATTGTTGATAAATATCCCCAGGGATTTTTTTTTTCTTAATTAGAGGGGTGAACACTTCAAGAGATAAAAAACCCTTGGAAAAATTAGAGACTGCAGTGCTTCTGCAGCATGTGGGTTCAGCAGGTGTGGAACTGAGTCATCTGCAAGAACATTCACCCATCATCCACAAGAAGTGGACTCCTGGGGTCCCGGGTAGAAAGGGATGCACTTAAAGGCACTTTCATTCCCTGCTTGGGAGAAACAGAATAGCATCAGCTGCTTCCTGACCTTCACACAAAGAGAAAATGCTCTTTGACATCCAGTTGTTTCTTGCAGTCAAGAAGTACAGTGCACACTACTGGCACAGGAGGCCTGGACTCTGAGTGCTGAATGCAGTTTTCAAGCAAGCTAGAAACTTTCCCATAAAATCCATTTAAAGGTATTTTTTGGAGCTAGGAAGTGTCTGGCCTATGAGGCACTGTTACTGCTTGTGCACGTGGTACTAGCCAGCTTGGCAGGATCAACACTCCAAATAACAGGCAGACTATTGTCCTGTGGGAATATGCTGGCTGACTGTTCTTGTCACCCCATTCTCATGATTTTTCCTTTGGAGAGATCTGCTGTCTTCTGTCACTGTACGTGCAAGGAGAGAGCTCACTCATGACTTTTTCCTAGCCCTTTTCCTGCCCATGTGTAACAGAGGGACGTTAGCTTGGACACTGATTTGATCCCTGATGCCTTCTGAGACAGAAAGGCAACAGCACAACGAAGGCTGGATGTTAGATGTTTTTTTCATATAATGTGGCTGCTAAACCACAAATTAAAATGAAAGGCAAAGGATAAAAGAAATTCTTTCTAATGTGTATGTACCTGTAGTAAAAAAATATTTTGGGAAAGTATTAAGACTGAACACCAGCTCCTGGGTAGACATGTGCTTTAAGCCCTTTGTTTCATGCTTTGTGCAGCATCAGGCACACCACCATAAGCCTCCACCATCACTTTCCTATTTTTGCTCCAGACACCTACCTAGAGTGCTCTTCTGGGTGTATTTGTGGGGCTTGTGGGTTTAGATGCTGTTTGGTTGTTGGCTGTTTTGTGAAATCTACAAGGGAAGGGATTTGCATTTTTGTTTCTGTGTGTAACAAATACACAGCAACAGCGAGGCTTCGGGTGAAGGCTGTTTCTACAGTAATTGTAACCTACAGAGAGGGAAGGCAATAGGAGTGCAGCATAAGGAAAGGTTTTCTCCTCCACTCTCATTCAATCAGAGGCAAAGGAGGAGAAGAGAATAAAGGCCAAGTCCTTGTGTAGTTCCTAACCTTCACAGGAAGGTCTAAGCTGTCAAAAACCTCCAGGAGGCTTGGGGACCATCCATGTTTGTACATACAGATGTAGTGCTTGCAATTCCCTGTAGCCCAGGTGCCAGGTCTCTGAGCAGTGCTGGCTCAGGTAGACTTGATCCCCCTTCAAGTCAGAGCACCTGGGTCTCCCCAGACCCCTTGCTGACTGCCCACGCTGCCAACCAGGGCTGCTTTACCACCCTTTACAGACACACACGTAACTGGGGTGGCTGCGTGAAACTTTAAGAAAATGGGATTTCTTCAAATGCTTACATGAAAGGTGATACAGAGGCACCATGACTGATTATTTTCACCTTTTCCTTCCATGCTGTGATTTTGCTCAAGACCTACAAAAAGAGTTCTGTGTGCCCACTGAATAGGAACCAGGCACACACTCCTCTAATATGGTTGCTTTCACATCCTGTGCATGCTTGAAAAAACAAAATCAGTGAAAGAAAGGTCACTTCTCATTTTCCCTTCCTGGTAGAAAATGACATTCCGCTTCCAAAAGACCCTTGCTCACATCTTGGAATTTGTTTTTGAATTCAAGAGGATCCTGCCAAGTTCTGTCAACCCTCCCACCTTCCTGATGGGACCAGAATGCAAACTGAGGACTGACCACTGGTGAACCCTGCAAGGGCTCGTATCTCTGTCACAGTCCAGAACAAACTGAACCAACACCTGGGGCAGCTGAGAGCATCAGCTGAGTCCAGATCTGGGCCAGGCACATTTCTGGTTTGAGCAGCCTGGAATTTGGCATTATGGTCTAAATCTGTTCTGGAATTAGCCACGGATCTGCACAGTACAGTTAAAATCCCCAACTGAGCTGGGATTAGAACTGAATTTCGCCAAATCATCTTCACAGAAACAGTATCCAATTAGTTCAAGTAAAGGAATGTCAGTCTAAAACTCTATTTTATTGATTAAAGAAGAAAAAGAGGCAAAACAAACAGGAATGGAATTCCAAAGACAACTATGTGGCTTCCCTACTTTAGCATACCTGGCTCTGAAGCCCACCAGTAAAAGCCCCTGCAAGCAAGCATTACTACCAGGAGACATAATGCATTCACGTCACACTGGTCCCCAACACCAAGGGACAGAGACAGGGATTAAAGACTTGCTGAAGGCAGAAAGACATTTCAGGAGAGGCAAGGAGATGCTTGAAGGTGGGGAGGAAAAAAAAATGTTTAAAAACTAATAACGTGTTGTACAGATAAGCCGTAATTGTCACACTCACAGCTCTGGGTCCCTACGTTAAAGATGAACTACTTTGGCTCTCAGCAGCTTCATTAGCCAAAAGAGGCCGTTTGGATGGCCCCAAATTTATTTACTTCCCAGAGACGGCTGTGCCTGCTTCATATTGCAGGGCCCCACACTGGTTGTTCAATGATGCTGATAACTCCTGTGGGAGCCTACATCCCACTAAGTAGTTCACTGTTTAATTGAACTGACCTTTCCCGACGGTGCCCCTTGTATTAAAAGCTGCTTTGCTCCCCAGTGAAAATGGTTTGATAATCATAATATTTTACTCAGTGGACGGTTGTTTAAGAGCAGAAACAATCAGCTGAATTGGTAGGCTCACCCCTGGAGGGGCCCAGCACTAAAATGACAAAAGGTGCTGCAGATCAAGATAGCTGACAGAGCTGATGGTCAGGATGGAGCTCTGAGTGGGAGCTGCACTGCTCAGGGATGGGGGATACCAGCAAATGTGGGTGGCCAAGGAGGGGAGAGCAGGAGCTGAGGGACAGCTCAAGGGGGCATGGAGCGAGCGGGGGACACCCGGGGGATGCAGAAAGAAAAGGTGACTCTGCACAAGCAGAGCCCTGCCAGGACACAGCACTGAGGGACACATAAGAAGGCAAATATTGTAAGCTGAAATGGGGAAATGGCAAAGCACTTGCTTCTGTAATACAGGAACCCATCTTATCCAGAACTCTGCCCGAAACAATAAATGCATGCCAAATTTAGGTTGGGATTAGGAGTCCTTTGTGTATGTTTGGAGCTGAGAGTTCCAGCGTCATTTGCCTTCAGACCATGAGTGGCCACGGGATGAAGAGGTCTTAAGTGAGAAGTATGTTTGTCAGTAGTGCCTCCACCCCCCCTTCTCTCTATTTTCTTCTAGGCTAGCTGTTTTACCAGATGGCTGTGCAGCATCTGGGAGAACTCTTTGGGGCTGGGAGACAACGCTGTGCAAAGCAGCACATCCATGTAGACTGTTGAGCACCTGAAAATAGATGATGCTTTGCTTTCATTCACTCGCCTGAAGTATACTGTGTGCTGCTACACCTTTCCCTTCTCAAGTACAGCAACATGTTCATTCCCAATGCTTTTTATACAGAACCGGTATTTTGGGGGTCTCCCAGGACAGCATAAGGGCTGGAATGCCACATCACCTTCTCCCATCTTTCCAAGGCAGGAGCAGCCATTTCATTTTCTCAGTCCAGCCAATCCTTTTCTTTCCTCTTATTTTCAGCATCTCAGAGCTGCAGGCATTCAAAGAATGTGCTGCTCGGTAAACTAATTTTTTTTCTTGTTCTTTATTCACAAGGACATTTCAGTTGTTTCCCTCTGTGCTAATGTTACACAGGACGGGACAACACTCTTATTCTCCCTCCCACAGTGGGGTATTTTGACTGGTGGTGTCTGGTTGAGTCCTCAGGAATGGAGGATGTGTGGGAGCTCTCATGGGCTCCTGGTGCCAGTGTGCTGAGATAAGGCAGCCAGGCTACAACCTGCCATAGAGCAGGTGGACAGTGGACAACAGAGCCCCCGAGGTGGCAGGGCTGACCTGGGGGAGACAGCAGGACAGAACCTGGGAGATTCAGAGCACATATATTGGCTCCTGTGAAGTGGACACACAAATAAAAATGTCTCTTTCTCCAGTACGAGCCAGTAACAGCCTACATTGCTCCAGCTCCACCAGGGCACTACGGTCCTCAGCAACATCCTTTTTTCCCCCCTCCTTTTGTTAGACATCCTTCTCAGCTACCTTGTCAAGCAGTCAGAAAAGGCTTGCTTGGCTTTTGGAGAGCTACCATTGCACAGGGAGGTAATTGGGTTCACCTTCCACAGTGCTCTGTCCTCTCTTGGCACAGCCTCAGTTTCCAAGAGGACCATAGCTGGGCCTGAAGGTCTACCTTCGCCCCATACGTCTCTTTCTGTGAGCCAAAACAGATGAGTTGAGGATTTCCGTCAGCATAAAAAACCTCTGAAATAAAATTAACCCAAGGAGCTAAAATTGCAGTCTAACTGCAAGAGCTCCAGCTTGATTTCATCAACTCCCTTTTGAATGGCAATTACATTGTGAACTGATCAGTTCAAGTCTAAATCCTCCATGTCTTCTTCTGATTAAATACTCATTGTCTAAAGATCCATCTTCTTCTCAGTACTTCTACTTATCAATTTAATCAATTCCCCCATTTTTCACCTATCTGCTTTAGCCCGCATTTTGCCATCATAACTTTTTTTTCAAGTAATGCAAATTTGCAGAAGCTCTTGTTCACTCTCACTACAAAGCAAAAAACATATCTTTTCTAGAATGTCTTCATACTCCTGCCTTTCTCAGCTTTAAAAAGAACGTTTAAGTTGCCTGATATTCACAGGGGATTGCCTTGAAACTTTGCGTACATTCCTTCTATGCTGGCCCCAAGGAGCAAGATTGCATTCAGGAAAAGACAGCATTTGATGCTGGTTTGAAAAATTCATTGCCTAACATTGTATAAGTGGTCCACAACATCTCCCCTGAGACAGAAATATTTTGTTAGTGGAGTATTTTGAAGAACTGTCTTTTCTGCCAATTTAAAGAAGATATAAGAACAAGGATTCTTTTCATTTGCTATTGGTTTTACTACATGCTTTTGATAAAAAAGATAACAAAGAGGATATCTTTTAATTGTGTTCCTGGTAATATTTGCTGAATGATCACTTCTTCCTTTTTCTTTTTTTAGCCTTTATAAAATGACATTTTCAGTTTTTCAGAAGGTTATGTAGCTTTATCCTTGCTTGTAGCAGTTTTTTTTCTCAAATTATCTGTTTTCCTAAAGGCATTTTCTGTATACAGTTTATCTGTAAAATTTCCCTGATAAATCTGGGGCCCTTAGGAGGGAAGGATTAAGCTCCCTGCACTGCCTGCTGTCCTATCATTATTCCTAGGTATTGTCTGGTGGACAGGCTTCTAGCTGTGTTGGAGGGAGCTGCTGCATTTGGGGTTTGGCAGGGGGTGATATAATTAGCTATAAATAAGAAATGATAAAGAAGTGTATTAATCAGTATTTTGATACAGTATCAGCCATTCTGTAAATACGACAGAGTTGGGTGGTGGGGAGTACAGAGAGCCAAACTGAACTTTATAGCACTCTTTCATCTTTGCTTTCTCTGAGACACGGCTCCAGCGCACTGTGCCTTGAAGACTTGTAAATTTTGGAACATTTGTTCCCAGAGGAGAATTAGCCTGTTACAACCGATAGATTCAAAGAAAATATCATTTACCCAGCTTGAAGAGGTATCCTGAAAGTCACTTCCAACTGTGCCTCTCCTTTTTCTTACAAGTGAGCAGTGACAATGTGATAGTGGAATATCACACTTAAAACTGAGAGTTCTACTAGCAGTAGGTTCCATAAAATCAAAAACAAACCTGTGCATCTTCATACGTGTATCTCCCCGGGTCTTTGACGTTTTGGCTTGTTTTCTCATAGCTGTGGGAATCCAGGTTGATAGCACTTTGGGCCCCAGGAGCTAGAAACTCTTGCCAGATTTCCTCCACTCTGGTGGGTACGTCCTGTAGAGGTTGTTTCTTGAGATCTTGGACAGCCAACCAAAACCTGTGCTATGCAAAAATTGAAAGGGGAGGAAAAAAAAAAAAAAGAAAAAGAAAGAAATCTAGGTAAGGCTTCGAGGATAAGCCTGGACAGAGTCCCAAAGCACAGACATAGCGCCTAACCCCACATCTAGCTGGATTCACGTCTCTGTCCTGGGTGCTTTCAGGGGTGGCTGAGACCAGAACGGAGACTTTAAGAAGTGACAGTTTCTCATTCAAACCACCCCTGCAGGAGTGTGACATCAGGCACGCAAACAGGAAACCTCCGGAGCCCACGCAGCTGGAGGAGGGGAGTGGGCTCTGCCTCCCACAGCCCCGGCTGCAAACCGCTGCCTGTGCCCACCGGCAGGGTGGCTCAGCTGCAGGGGATGCAAGACAGAGAACAAACCTGGCCCTCACATCATTCCCAGGGTGAAGTAGTAGCCCTGGCACTCAGAGAAATCCTCGTTTGGTTTTTTTGACTTGTAAACTGACCAGCCTTCAGATGGATGCCATAGGAAGAGATCAATATAGAACCCTGTTAGGCCCATACTCCAATTTTACAGGGGTATTTTCTTGACTAGGCCACACCACTGGAACTAAAATAAGTTCATAAACATTGAGAACATAATGTCTTTCGTGGCCAAGAGCATATTCCACATCTCAATCTGTGAAACAAACATCCATGGAATGTTTTTGAAAAGAGGGTCATGCATTATCTTTTACCCTAGGGAAAAAAAAAGAGGGTATTTTGTTGGTGTTGCTGGTTTTGTTTACCTTTGACAGAAATGTGCTTGTTCAGGTGATCAGAAGATGCACAGCCCCCTGTAGCTTTTTGGTTTGGCCAGCTCAGCCTCTTGCAGGAAGATACTCCCCACAGCCCCCGCCCGGGGTACCTGGGTCCTGTGACTCAGCTGAGAGGGTACAATCATGCTCTCCCGGGAGCACAGAGGGTCACAGGGCAAACAGGTACAGAAAGGATCTTCACTCAATAACTGGCTTTTTCCTACCCCACAGCAAAGGAGCCCACAGCCCAGGAATGACAAGGAGGACATGGCTTGCCTTGGCCATCCCTGCCAGGCACTGCTCTCACGCACCCACATCTGCTCATAGAATCATATGATTCTATGGAGATCATCTACTCCAACCCCTCCACCAGAGCAGGTCTACCTAGAGCACGTTGCACAGGAACTTGTCCAGGCGGGTTTTAAATGTCTCCAGAGAAGGAGACTCCACCACCTCTCTGGGCAGCCTGTTCCAGTGCTCTACCACTCTCACAGGAAAGAAGTTCCTCCTCACGTTTAGGTGGAACTTCTTCTAGTCAAGTCTGTGCCCATTTCCTCTTGTCCTGTCCTTGGGCACCACTGAAAAAAAGACCAGCCCCATCCTCCTGACACCCGCCCTTTAAGTATTTATAAGCATTGATCAGATCTCCACAAAGTCTTCTCTTCTCAAAACTAAAAAGAACCAAGTCCCTCAGCCTCTCCTCCTTAGAGAGATGCTCCAGGGCCCTCATCATCTTTGTGACCCTCTGTTGTACCCTCTCCAGCAGTTCCCTGTCCTTCTTGAACTGGGGAGCCCAGAACTGGACCTAGTGCTCCAGATGGGGCCTCACCAGGGCAGAGCAGAGGGGCAGGATGACCTCCCTCGACCTGCTGGGCACACTCTTCTTGATGCACCCCAGGAAGCCATTGGCCCTCTTGGCCACAAGGGCACATTGCTGGCTCATGGGCATCCTATTGTCCACCAGGACTCCTAGGTCTTTCTCCTCAGAGCTGCTCTCCAGCAGGTCAGCCCCCAACCTCTACTGGTGCAGGGGGTTATTCCTCCCCAGGTGCAGCACCCTACACTTCAGGATAATATTACATACACAGTTGTGCAATGTCAAACTTTGGGGACCCTTTCCCTTAACCTGCCTTAATGCAGTAAATAGGATGATAAAATGTTAA
Organism: Scolopax mira; assembly: GCA_004320125.1. NCBI lineage: Eukaryota > Metazoa > Chordata > Aves > Charadriiformes > Scolopacidae > Scolopax > Scolopax mira. The sequence goes on from BJBW01003784.1 coordinate 60,631, forward strand.
CACCACATTTGTGCAGTAAGGCACTACTAGTAATTCTCGTTTGTTACCTTATGAGTTAAGGCCATAATCTTATAAGAAATTCTGCCTGGTAAAACAGCGGTTCCACGATAGCACTTTTTGCCACTGTTGACATTTTCTTCTCTTGCAGTTGAGTGAATCCCATTACTATTGTTAAGACTTTAAAAACTGTTTTCCTTTCAAGCAGCTGGCTATAAACTTTACAGGAAAATCTGCCAACTATGGAAGGTCGATAATCAAAGTGACTTGAGAGCCAGGGAAAAGAAATACTTCAAGATTATGCTTCAACTAGAAATCAATTGCATTCTGTTTAATGTCCTTAAAATGCAGGATGGAATAACCACACTCCTCATGTTTTGTCCCTTTTGTGAAGGAATGTTCTACCGAACCCCCCTTAGGGGCAGCAGGGCTTAAATCTGTGAGTCACCAACTTGCCCATTTGGGTTCTTGTTTAGAAGAAATTATATTTACAAGGTGCTTACAGAAATCAAGTTTTAGGCATGTTTCAGATCTACTTGCACTGATTAGTAGTTCTGTTTTACACTACATATAGTCTATCAGTCAAGGCAAACACAAAGGGAAGCCTAGGTATGCAACTTCAGGAGTTTATCTTCTAATCACAGAGCCAAAACTGACATCCCTAATATTCTTGATGCCAAAGAACCAGATGTCACAGAAGTCTATTGTTAGCATAAGGCAAAGAGTACACCAAGATTTTTCCAGGTATTGGCATATAGGGGGAATGGCAAAAAAAACCCTCTTAAAACACATAATTTTGTGCAGCAAGCTCAAGCTGCTTTCTCAGTCCCAGAGAATGGGAGAAAACCAAAACTCAACCACCTTCACCCTGCAATACAGATGTGCAACTCAGTTGACATCAGACAACATCACATACCTACAAATCAGCCTCTCAGATTAGAGGCTGCCTCCTTAACCTCGTACACATGGTTCCTATTTAGAACAGCTACATTTGCCTTAGAGCCTTAAGCAATGAGGAAAAAGCTTGTTTATGTTCAGAGTCAAATCCACAGTCCCCACACTGACCACGTAACAACTTATCTTTTGAATTTGAGCTGTTTTCCTTCTTCATGCCAGAAAAGAGCAGACCAGTTTTCAGGGTGATGAAAACAACTTTAAAATTAATCCGTCATGCACAGGACATTCAGGATTTAACTGCATGGTTTTCTTAGACACATTTCTCCCCTCCCTGGTGTTATTAGATTAAGAAACAGACTCAGATTTTAATTCCTGATATACAACAGTTAAACTGGGACATTCAAACATGAATTTATAACTTCTAGACTACAGGCTCTGTATAGTTACAGGGCATGATGACAAACTCTGCTCTGGAAGCAGAGGAGTGATAGGACTCATTTGACAGTAAGGACTGCTACATTTGTAACAAAATAGAACACGATTAGAATTCTTCTTGCTATGATCTGTTAATCCCTCTTGGTCTTTCACTGTGAACACCAGGAAGAGCCTGGATCTGCCTTCCCTATAACTTCCCATTAGGGAGTTGAAGACAGCAGTAAGACCCTCCCTTGGCCCTATCTTCTAGAACATGTAAAAGTGTTCCTTCTGAAAGCTTAAAGATAAACTTAAATGTATTTCAAAATGGAAACATCAATGCAAAGCTGATAGAACTAACTTAACTCACTTTTTTTCCAGTTAATGAAAATAGATTGTGACTTTGACTGGTTATCATATAACAGTAATACGTACCAGCATATGCCATAGTACATGAGAAGCAGTAGGATGTTATGTAGTGCAGTGGGTTTGTTAATCATAGAATCATCTAGGTTGGAAGGGACCTTAAAGATCATCTAGTCCAACCATCAACCTAACCCTGACAAAAAAATCACTAAACCATATTCCTAAGGACTACGTCAACCCATCTTTTGAGCACCTCCAGGGATGGTGCCTCAACCACCTCCCTGGGCAGCCCATTCCAATACCCAATAACCCTCTCTGGGAAGAAATGTTTCCTAATATCCAATCTGAACCTCCCCTGGTGCAACTTGAGGCCACTGCCCCTTGTCCTATCTCCTGTGACTTGGGAGAAGAGACTGACACCCACCTCTCTACACCCCACTACAGGTAGTTATAAATCATTATAAGGTCCCCCCTCAGCCTCCTCTTCCTCAGACTAAACACCCCCAGTTCTCTCAACCTCTCCTCATGAGACTTACTCAACAGACGCCTCACCAGCTTTGTTGCCCTTCTCCAGACCCGCTCCAGCACCTCAATGCCTTTCCATATCAACTTGATGGAGTGACTGCACTGAATAATTTGGTTTACGGCAAGTGTTCTTTTAGTATAATCTGTGTATCACATTCCTTACCTTGAGAGGGCTTTGATGTTCGTGTTTAGCCAGGTCAGATCAAGATGATGTTACCTTATCTCTGAAAAAAAAAATTTTTAAAAGGTCACATTCTACTTTAAAACCTTCTTTAACCAGCAGGATTTAAAAACAGTTCATTTGGCTCTCCTAAGTATTCTGCTAAAGGAAAAAGAATGCTACTGAGCTACACATACTCATAAATAAGGGACAGCAGCTGGAACACGATTTACTAGAGACACAACCCAGCAAGAATACTTAAAGCCCAGTGCCTAACTTTAAGCAAGGGAGTGTCCTTGTGAAGCAAAGAGATATAGCTCATATGTTTGAGTTAGGCAAATACTTCAAATGTTTCATTAAGCCTTCAGGATTTGCATGCTCTTGTCTTCTAAATTCAAAGTAAGCCTCAGTGAATCCACAGCAATGCTGTTGGAGTTTTTTAGGGGTTTTTTTGTTAGTTTGTTGGTCGTTTTTTTTCCTTTTTTTTTTAGAAGGATTCTTCCATGGAAAGGAATCTTTGTCAGGATAAATGTAAAGGAACCCTTCCTGTGCTGGGATGAGGAGTACTGGAAATGCACTCCATCACACCTGAACTCACATTAACATTGGTAAATGCACACAGGGAATAAACCTCTGGGGAGGTGGCAAGCAGGCATACAGTAAGGAGACACTGCATCTGTGTCACTACATACAAATACAGCTTAAAAAAAAAACACCCACTAGTGCTCAAATTAAAAGCAAAGAATTTAGGATTATGAGTGGGCTGTGTCTTTACTGAGACACAGTGAAAAGGGTTGTAGAATTCCAATTTCACTGGAGCAGTCACTGAGCAGTGAGGGGGATACACAGGAAACATCCTCTAATACTAGCAGAGATGGTCTTCCTGACAATTTTGACATCTTTTCCAGGAAAAAAAATATTTACCATTTAGAGTTATACAGGAAGGCTGGGGAGAGCCTGTTAACAAAGGCCTGTAGTGACAGGATGAGGGGCAATGGCTTTAAGCTGGAGGGGAGAAGATTTAGATTGGAGATTGGGAGAAATTTCTTTCCAGTGAGGGTGGTGGAGCACTGGAAGAGGTTTCCCAGGGAGGTGGTTGAGGCCGCTTCCCTGGAGACATTCAAGGTCTAGTTGGGGGTGTCCCTGCTGACTGCAAGGGGGTCAGACTAGATGGCCTTCAGAGTTCCTTGGCAGCCTGGATGATTCTATGAATTCCGTGAAATCATTATTTAATATCCTTATCCAAGGAAAAGCTGCATCTTTCTAAGCAAGGTAAAAGAGAACATAGCAATCTCAATTTGCATCTACTCAACTCATAGCCTTTTCAAAACAGAAGTACTGGAAGTGCACTGAAGAACAAGTTTTCCTGATTGGAAGCAGCAAAGCAGCAATGAAATATATCCTTCATGAAGTATGCCCTTTTCCTCATGAAATTATTATCTTTGAATGCTCAGTATAGACCTACACAGTGGGAATCTCCACAACTAAGAGCAAATTTGATATTTTTTTGATATTTTAAACTAGTATTAGGAACGTAAAAAAAAAAAAAATCAGAAAACTGGTGCCAAAGTCAACAATATAGAGAGTTTTGCCCTAAAACTGTAAAGGAGTAGCTCTCCTGTTCTAGCCATTTTCAGATTTTTAAGATTTTATACTTTCAGGACAGATTCTCTTTTCTTCATTGCTTTCATCTCTGGAGACCTTTATAAGATAACAAAGCTATTCATGGCAGGGTATACTCCATCCTTACTACTATACAGAGAACATCTAGAAAGCTTTCAAAAAAAGCCTTCAAAGCCTTTCAAAAAAAGCATTTAACTTCCCAAAACAGTACATATTTGGCCAGGTGTCTGTTGACTTACGGTAATAGGCAAACACACATCCCCCAAAAATGAGCAACTGATAGGCTCTAGAGAAATACTATTGTCTTCTCCTAAAAAGATACAGTGCAAAATGGAGAAGTGGAACACAAATAAATACTCAATATCCCACCTTGCACATTTGCCAACCATTGATCTAATACAGGCCAGTGGAAAAAAAATAAACCACAACACAAAACCACACCAAAAAGTCAACCACACCAAACCCACACAAAAAATCCCCCACAGAACCCAACCCTTTCTAAGCTATCCTCAAGCTAATGCTGAATGAATACCAAGTTATGCCCAAGGGAAAGATATTGATAGAGAATCCTCACAGAATTTTTTTTTATGGACGTTTAGACTCAATTTATAGTTTTGGATATTTAAAGTATACCACATGAAAACAATTAGCTTGGCATCATTAGTTCCATTAATCAGGAAAGTCTGAACAGGCAGCAGAATCTAGATTTAGCTGCTAGCAAACAAAATTCTTTCAAGTTGTGGAAGAATGCCATAAGGCTATATTAAAGCATTACCAGTGAGTGACTTAGGGAGTTCACAACCACATTTCAGGAAGAAAAACCTTGTGTAATTCATTCCTGCTCCCATCTCTGCAAACACAGCATTTTGCAGACAGACATAAACTTGCTACAAGTTCATGTAATCTTATCAGACCCCTAGGACCTGTTTGTTAGGGCTCAGTACTACTCTAACCTTATCCACATTGGTTTTGGTTTTTGTTAGCTCAAAGTACTGAGCTTCTTCCTCTGCACCAGTAAGCAGTCTTGTTACCTCCCACCTCAATACTTTAGTACTTTAAGAGTTTAAGTTCAGTAGAAGTCTATTTAAGGAACAGCACATGGAACTCACATTCTTATGTTATCTTGATCAAAAAATATAATGATCAAATTCAGTATGGACCTGTGCAGGTATAGAAAGTTGGGAACGGCCAAGAAAAACAACTCTAAGCAGTCTGGAAGGCAAAATAGGTTTCAGGTTCTGCATTTCAGCTATGTGTTCATAAGAGCCTTGTTGCAGTTTTGGAGCCCCTGTAAAAACAACTATTATGCTTACTCATTTTAAATCTACTATAGCTTGAGAAATGGGAATTAAAAAAAAATCCATCTTTTTTTGTAATTAGGAGTAATCAATAGGCTTCTTCACAAGACAGGAATACTGAAGCAGGAGAAAAAGTCCGTTGGCTTCTTGAGATCTCATAGCAAGAGTCTAAGGGACACTAAAAAGCAAATGGCATCTTTCTACAGTCCAGTTAGACTTTTTACAGTCAGTATGTAAAGTGCTTGCTTCCTAGTTACAGAGTGCTTTCCTTTCCTTCACCCCACAGACAGAGAGCATCAAGGCTTTACGATCACAAGGCAGCTTGCCATGTAAGATTCATTCCCACCCATTCACACAGCTGATATTTGTCCATTCGCTGGGCTGATAGTGGTCAAAGTTTATGGAAGTCATTTATTTTTTCACAACAGACCAGTCGGTTAGCAATAAAATGCACTAAGGAAACAACACATCCCAACTGATATTCAGATAAGTCTGCAGCTGCAGGCTTGGAGATTGTACTAGTTTCAATCCACAGACTTTTAGCCTTTTATTCCTCTCTAAAGGGCAGTCCCCATATACATAGATTGATTGTATTTCAAATGTTTTATAATCATAAACATAAGCCAGTGCACGGGAGCAGAAATGAAAATTCTTTAAAAATTATAATTGCTGCTTTAAGAAATACATCCAACTTTTAAAGACACACACAATGTGTGTTTCAAAATACGTAGTCTAGTATCACTGATTTTTCACCCTGAAGGTCAATTTTATGCAATAATTTTCTGAGGTCTGCTGCAGTGATAAATTGCTACAGAAAGCAAGTTCTTGAGCCATCCTCTCTACGTAATGCTTCTGTAGTCAATATTGCCACTAGCTTCTGTATACACCAGAGGGGAAAGAACCTTTATTTCTACTCATCTCATGACTTGTATTTTACCTCTTACCATCAGGGATTTCTCAAAGATCATCTTTCTGATACTTACATAGCAAGGATTCACTAACCTATTGAGAGATTTCTATAAGATGGGAAACCTCTATTTCTCTTTCTTATGTAGTTCTTCCTTCTCTATCCCTCTGGGTCCGTTCATAGCACATGCATGACCCTCCATGCTGTGACAGACATGGAAGGTAGAGTTCAGCTTACCAATTTTTGCCTGTTTCTAGCACAGATGTGTCTGTGTGAGCCCTGGCACAGGTAAATTCCTATTTCTCTCCATTGCCTAGAACTCAGTTGATTTCATTTTTTAAAGAAAGAGCATTAGTCAATCAGTTTGCATTTGCTTAACGAGTGACTGTACAAACATGGTTGGTACAATGACAGGGACAGTCCGGAGACATGAGGGCATGAAGGATATCTGGCAACTGGATGGGGCCAAGTACTTTTTAAGCCACTCTTACCTCTAAAGAAACACATTGGAGTTGTGGTTGAGTTTCATCAGACATTCTCTGGCCAGCAATATCAACTGAAGAGGCTCTTGCCCTGTCCATCCCACTTTCCCTACCCAGCTGTCTCCTGAAACCACCACTCATCATCACACAGCTCTTTGGATGGCTATTTTATAATCCAGTTTGGAGAGCCAATCTAGCTCGATAGCAATATACAACATCTCTCCAAAAGTGTTATATGGGAAACTCCCCCATAAATCTTACTTTAAAATTAGTTCTGTTCTGTGACCTGGTTCACAGTGCAGCCACATTGGCAGAACTGACAATATTTAAAAAAACAAAAAAACCCAAAAAAAACAACAGGAAAAACAATCACCACTATTTCTATTGTATTTCTCTCTATATAGATTGTTTGTATCTATATAGATTATGGATTCTAAATACTGAAATAGAAATATTTCCACATTTCTATTAAGGAAACCAGTTTGATGATAGCTGTTGTCCCTCAAACTTAGTTTCAACTTAGCTTCTCTTGACAGGGTTAGGACAACCTAATGGCACCACGTTGTATTTAGAGACTCAGAAACAACATTATATTCCCTCTCTGACAATGCTGTTTGCATCCCAGTACAGCAGATAGATAATCATCGAAGGACAAGATTTCCATGGCCCTTGTGTTTCTTCCGTTCCCTGCTCTGTGCCCCCTCTGATCTTTTCCTCTATGAGGGTGACTTGTCCTGATTGCCAGGACCATCAATCCTGCCCTGGGACATTTAGTCTGTCCCCCCATTTGTCAGATTTCTTTTTTTTCTAGCCATTTCCTGCCCTGTATACCCATAACAACCCTCATTTTTGCCTTTGGCCTTACACTGCCTCGTCTCAATTGCACTTTTTTTTTTCTTCTTCTTCTTCTCTGGCTATGTTTCATTTTTTCCATTTTGAGCCAGAGGGCAAATGAGCTGTGACCTCTGTAGCTGGCACAAGGACCTCTCCTGTGGCTGCAAGCACAGAGAAGCAACCAAGTCCTATTCCCAGGAGAGGATATGAGAGGACATTCACCTCCTCACATCAGTCCTTCCCTGCTGAGAAGCTGAACAGAGTCAAGTCAAATTTAGATATTGATTAATTCTCCATTTTTCTCTTTTTTCCTATGTGAATCTATAGCCTCTTTCTGTAAAGCATGGATTCTCTTAGGAGAATGTGGTGGCTTTATTAAAGTGGTTTTTTCCACATTTTCATCCCTGAAATACAAACTACATCTGAAAGAAACCCATGAAAATTTCCATTCATCAGACTTTTTTAAAAAAAAAGTAATAAAAATAATAATTAAAGGTTTATTAACTGGCTCTGGCTTCCAGCAGAGATATATCAGGAGTACCACAATGATACAGCTGGTCAATTAATTTTTTGGAAATAGTATTTGCTGTGAGATGTGTTGCTTTCAGTGAACGAGTGTTCAAAACACACGTTTCTACTTTTCAGCTAGGTTGCCCTTGTGCTATTTATGATCCCAAGAAAAGCAGGAAGCACCCTAAAAAAAAATAATTTATATTTATCTCGTGAGATAGTATTTCCTCATCACCAAGATTCAGGATTAAAATTGAAGGAGGTCAGGCCTGATTTGCATAGGTTTTGATCAAATCTGCTGCCCTGTGCCACGTCACACAGCACACTTGGTGAGTGGCAGTCCCACTTGAACCACGTTGGCTGCGTATTTACTGGTCCTTGGAAGCTCTCAGTACATGCCCTGGGCAGCGATGGCCATTGCCATTTACATCGTCTGGGGCTTTAGAAAGCACAAATTCAGCACTAAATGAATTGAAACAAAGGTGAAAAACTGACTCCTTCTGGGTCCAAGACTCTTAATGCTAAAAAAATAAAATAAAAAATTCACACATGATCACATCAGTTCTGCTTTGGCATTCAGAGTCCATATCATCCACAGGATGCTGATTCTGTTATGATCTTAATTGCCTTTGAATCTCTTTTAGATTTAAACAGGAAATGGAGCCAATTATCATCTTTCAAGGCTTCTGGCTCTCCCCAGGTTTGTTGTTTTTTATGTGCGGCAGGACCTTCTCTTTCAAGGTTAATTTTGGCTACGCCAGATGAAAACAGGTCACGGTGACATGCAGCGCTGGAGCTGCCCAGCTTCACGCAAACTGATTCTGAGAACTCCGCGTTATCCCAGCCCTGCTTGGCTTCTTTCCCTGCAGAGCCTCAAAATATAACTGATTAGCACAGTTATAGATAAATTAAGCAGCTGTGGGGCCAAACAATTCAAGGGTTTTGCGCGGCGGATGCTTTTTCAGAATTGATTTTAGCTGATAAATACAAGAAGGCCAGTTAAGCCCTGTAAAAGAGAGCAAGGAATGGCACGTCTGAAGTGCCCGGTGCTGGGTTCCTGTCCCAGGAATGCCACACTCCCCATCGCAACGACTGTGATAAGCCCAACTATGTTTAGTAGCTTTCGCCAGCAGGCTGTATATCAGAACAGCCTGAGCTGCCATTTGACACATTGGGTGTCCTGTCAGCACAAAGTGGGGGGGGGGTGGGGGAAGAGAAGAGGAGGGGGGAAAGAAAAAGAAGAGGAGGGGAAAAAAAAAAAAGAAGAGGAGAGGGGGAAAAAAAAAAAGGAAAAAAGCTTTAACCTTTAGTTGGTCTTGCACATACTGTTAACATTAGAGCCACACATAAACCTAGATAGTCTCAGGAAAAGAGTGAGGCGTGAGGGAGGTTAAAAATTACTGCAAAATAAATAATTAATTGGTTTAAGGGAGCTGATCTTGCTGTAGGATTTTGGTAATGAAAAGCTGAGTTCATGCTTTTCCTGATGTTGCTATAAAGTCCTGTGGGACTTACAGCTTCCAAGTTGTGGGAAACGAACTTTATCAGAAGAGAGAACCCTGGAAACCAAACTTTTAAAAGATAAAACAAGGCAGAGTTATTAGGTTTTTTTCCTACAGAGAAGCTGTTCTAGAACAGTAAATTCTGCAGTAATAGTCACTGAAATACAAAAAGTCATTTGAAACAAAAACACCTTAAGATATCTAGTGAAACACATTTTCTTTGAAGCTGCAAGCACTGACACAAAACCGTAACTGTGATATGATCTGGAAGTCCAGGGTGGTTTTCACTCATACCTCTAGACCTGTCAGCTGTTGATATCTTATTACAAAGGTCACTGTCTTGAATGAAAATATGTATATATCTCTCTCAACAATAGGAATTCAGACACAAGCTAAAAAATAGCTGCTGTTGTTTCTTCTGTTGGTTAGAAGCAAGAACAACCAGAAAGTTTCAAATCATATTTGGTCAGTAAGTTCTATTTAACTTCAAGCTTTCAAAAAAGTTAATAAACTTAAGTAAAAAAAAATAATCCTTTTTTTGATTAATTATTATTATTTTCAGAGTGCCTTGTTCTGATATTCATAGAGCTTAGATTTTTTTTTAAAGTAAAATACATTTTGTTAAAAACTGAAAAAAGCATGAACTGATCTGAAAACTTTTCCCTCTAGATTCTGCTTCCAAAACTTTTGAGACCTTTGCCTCTGTCACAATTCAGGTTTAAACATACAGTACGTATGTAAAAAACACATACAGTAGATTAAAAAAAAAACCCACAAACCAAAAAAAACCCTAAACCTCCAAGAGAGTATTCTGAGAAACTGAATTTGCAATAAATAGCTTCTGAATATTGGGAAATAAAGGCAAAGCCAAAGAGCTTGGGGATTTCTCCTAAGGGACACAATAAACAAGCAACAGTAAACAAAGGAACAATAAAAACCTCATTGTCCAATATGATAATTCTTTCTGAGGTTAATAAAACCAACACGGTACCAGATTACAGATTGCTACTGGTATATGAATTTAAAAAAAATATTAATAGCAAAATCCAGAATTAAACTAAACTGTTATCTAGTGCTGTTAGGAGTGAATCAAGGGCTTAAAACCGAATTATGACTGGTAGAAAAAACGCAGGATTAAGGTAGTCTCAAATAATCCATCCTCCACTAATTTTTAAGAGAAAGAAGTGTGCAAAGCTGTCAGAAAGGCTCACATCCAGGTGCCAGTCAGAGATGCAGCAGTCAATTCATAGGTATTACAGGGAAAATATAACCCTCCCTCCACTGCAATACAATTGCTGAGGAGCAAGCAAAATATCAGAGACAGACATCAAAGTGCTGAGGAAGGGAAAAGAACAACACTGAACTCGGCTGAAGATGAAGCCTTATATGGGGTTACATGCTATAGTCAAGTAACAGGAATCATTATGCTGGGAATTTAAAGGAAAAAAAAAAAAAGAAAGAAAAAGCCGATGTCTAGGAATCAACCACTGATCTGGAACATACCACTTTGATGATTATAATGCCGTTGTTACACTTTCATGCAGCATTAAACACGTAATTCATGAAGCTCAGGTGAGAGCTATTTTAGATTAGAATAATGCCAAGACAAGAGCAGAGCACACTTCACAGAGGCGATGCAGGTAGGTCTGTCCCAAACATTTCTTCGGCAAGAGAGAGGGAAAAGGTCACCAATACAAACAAATGAAAAATGTTTACGATAGTGAAGTTAGATTACCTGAATCAGCAACTGCAGGATTTTACCCAAAACAACAGCAGAGCTATATTAACTCAAATATCAAAATCAAATATCCCAGCCCTAGGCATCACGTGCTAGCCAATATGGGCAAGGGTATCTGAGACACAAGCAGCATGGTAGTTGAAAGGCACAGGAGTGAACAGGCGAGGTACAAAATGAAACGGCATTTCTAACACACAAAAAAAAGCAAAGATGATCCCACTGCAAACCATAGACAGTTTCTCTCCTTATTTTAGAGGACTAATCAGATTTTGAGGAAATTGACCTCACTAGAGTGACTAGAATGAGCACAACAATGAAGCAGTCTTGGTTTTAGATAGTTTTATTAGGAAGGTGACATTGGCTTCTGCTTAGTGCCCCAGGTACAGGAATTACAGCAGATCACATTTTACTATATCAGAGCAGTTAATTGAGGCTGAAAACAGGTGTTGAAAGACCTTCAGCATAAAGAAAGCTGCAAGGATGTATGGCAGTGTCCTAGGTTGAGATACACAGGACTAACTTTTCTTCTAATGCTGGGGAAAATAGCACTTTTAGAAGAATCTAGTGTCCAAATTCATGAAAATATTTACTTTATAGCCAGCCAGGCTCTGTGGGATTCCTGGTCTCACCTCAGCCTTGCCAGGTGCAGAGACAAGGAGGAGCAAGGCCTGGGCATTTGACCCAGGCTGNNCAGGCTGGCCAACAGGATTATTTCATACCATGAATGTCATATAGAATATAAATTAGAAATGCTTGCTGTGTATCTCTCTCTCTCCCTTGATGGTGGCGGGTCCAGACAGCTCCTTGCCCCAGTGCCGGACCCCTGAGCCCTTCCCTTCCTCCTGAAGCCATTGCACTGGATGTGTCCACCATTTGCTGTCCCTGATGGGGACAGCACAGCTTCCCACTGAGAGAACTGGCTGAGTATAATTCTTGTATATCTTATATCAGTATCGGGATTAATACTGGTTCTTTAGTATTATTGTTAACTATTTTGTCTTAGTCAATTAAATCTATTTATTGTTTGTGTTCCCAGATTCCTCTTTCCAGGTGGGGAGGGCTCATCAGGTGATAGAATAATTGTCTAAATGACAACAGATGGTTACAGGTTTTCTCAAACCATAACAGGCAGCTACTCCTAAATCTACAGTTTGCATAGGGAGAGCTTTGCATCTTGGAACAGTAACGATGTAGCTCCACCATTAATAGAACTCACAACAGAGAAAGGCATATCCCAGAAAGCCAAAGCCAACAGCAGCCATCAAGTAAAGGACCTCTTCAAACCAATACTGCTTCAGTAAAATTATCTGCTACAGAATAATCCAAGTGAAATAGTGATTTACAGCTTTGCCATTCACTTTACATGACTGTTGTGTGACATTTGTAGGGATGCAATCTTCAAGAGATATATATTCAAGCTCATCAATACATACATATATATATATTCAAGCTCATCTGTGGTTTTTAAAGCTCACTAGCATGGAGGAGAGGCAGTAGTGAGCTGCACCACTACAGACACAGAATCAGTGTAAGGATTCTCTAAGGTGTAGCTGCTCACAGGCAGTGGAAGGTTTGGATTGTGCTCTTGTGGAGCACAAGGACACTTCTGGAGCAAAGCCTCTGGCAGTGCTAGAAACTCTCCAGGCACAAAAGGCACACATTTGAAGCACACCATGCTTACGAAGTGCCTTTCTTACCAACTTTAATTCTATTTGACAAGTCACTCCCCACCCCACAAGCTCCATCAGTGTGTTTGCCTCCACAAATATTTCTGCAAAGGTTTTAAAATAAATTCATAGCTCTGCGTTTTGGCCCCTTGAAATTTGCTAAGAGTGCTTTAGCAAAGAAACCAACAATGTTGCCACATGACAATTAAAGGTTTTTTTTTTTTTAAAAAAGGAGTAAAACGCTCTGCAGAGGTGAGTGGAGTGTTGATTTCTTTCTTCTTTGACTGCCGCTTTTGGATTTTTGCCACCAAAACTGAAGAGCACCAGAACACAACCATTTGACTTCTGAACAGTCTGCCTTTAAGATTACCATCATTCCCATCTCAATTTTGGTGCAGATGATAAACATGTCTCTTAAATCAGAAATAAATTAAATTCATGCAAGTAATACGCTTCCACCTGAAAACAATGAATTTACAATTTCCTTTGTTTCTCCCCCCCCCCCCCCTTTTTGTTTCATGCTCCCAAACCAACAGGCTGAGTTTTCCCCATGGGCTATTGATGGTATTAAAGTGGGCTGATCAGCAGCTGTGCCCTACTGCCTGCCCTATTGATTGGTTTCTCACGTGGCTCTTAATAGGTTTATTGATATTTTGGATTCATTTTGTCCTGACTTTTGTCAATCTTCCCATTTTCACAGTAAGGTTCCATTTTGCTTGAGGAATGTATGCAATTAGCCCAGCTCTTAAAAGCCAAGTTCTTTTACTAATGATTTAGCCAGTGGCTTTATCTACCCAGCTTTTTTTTTTTTCCCCTTTCTAATGTTTTCTTTGGTTTTTTTTTTTTGTTTTGGTTCATGTATTAAGGTAGGATCTGTGTATAATCTGCTGTTTTCTGAATGCAAGCTGCCTGTTAGCAAACCATCTACAAACTAGTTTTTGTTATTTTTGTGGATCTCAGTCAACCATTCTTGTTTGACACTTTTAAAACAATTTTAATATTTGTTTGACATTTTAAGTGCCATTAACTTTTAAATCCTTTGCCAGAATTAAATGACATAGCATTAATATTGTTACAAAGTAACATGTTTACTTCAGCCAAAGTTTAGCTACTTTGCCTTTAAGAAGAAAAGTTAGCAAATAAATGTATTTAAGTCTGAACTGTTACTCATTTAAAAGTCTTACTGAAGAGCAGAAAACAGTTCCAATGAAAATATTTGTCCCTAAGATTTCAGGGACTATTGAAATTGTGCAGTTTCTGGAACCTCATCAAAAGACAAAGTACTAAATGGGTTTACTGATCACTGACAAATATTATATCATAAAATTTTCCAAGTTTCTCATATGTTGATTATTTCCATTAATTTTGGAAAATTTTAAAAGATTATATGCTTATTTGTGCTATTCATGTGGTGTTTAATCTGGCTTGATTTGAAAGAATTAAGATACTGTTTATTTTAAAGTTTGTTTTCTCAATATAGGAATCAACCTCATTTATATACCTTATTTTCAGTTACTTTTATGGCCTTTTTCCAGGATGTTACTTCAAGTACAATATTGCTTTATATTTTTCATACTACTTTGCTATTTTTGGTTTTATGAGACTATACCTACTTTTCATTTACAAATTTATGGTAACAAGGTGCTTTGCAATATTGAAGATTTTAAGTCAGTATGAATGAAGCAAACCAAAACCAACTCTACCCCTTCTACTATATTAAATGTTACTTTAAATTCACCCAAGGAACAGGGGAAATGACAACAATGATGTATTAATCCGTAACCAAGACACAAGAATAATTTTCTCATGTTCTTAATATAATTTGTAATCAAAGCCATTTTACAGCTTTGTTCAGAATTCTCTTGGTACTTCACAGATTGGTTCATTGCAAAAAGGAATGCCTTATTTTTCTGAATAAGAACAGAAATCACAGTGTAACTTTTGTAAATCCCCTATGCAGTTCATTTTCATCCTACTATCTGCAACATTTCAGAAGCTGGGGAAGGAATAAATTTTTTTATTTATGAAAGATAATATTGAGGAAACTAAAGCCTTTAGAATTTATACCATTGAGTCATTAAGCATACTTCTAAAAGCCTTACATTTAAGCAAGCTGATAAATTAGGGGAAGCATCAGCCTTTAGAATAGCACACAGGGGTTTTCACTTGAAAATAAGAGATTTACAACTGCCTATGTGCTCATTCACTTAGTAAAAATTAGTTCTGTGGCCTACTCTAGTTTAAGAGGCACCCCAACAAACAAATTAAGATCTTTTTATGTGTTTTGGTATTGCTTTTTTTTTTTTTTTAAATCTTACAGCTTCTACAAATACAACTTCATTTCAAATGAGTCTTTATGAACGTAATCATTATTTTCACTGTCATCCTCCATGTTTGTAATACAACTTCTTTAGTAATTTCTTTAGGAAAGTAATACAATTTCTTTAAAGTAAGGTACATGTTTCTGGGAAGTTGGTCCATCTATAAGTTACATTTATACATTAAGTTGGTTTGATCTTTAGCTGAGTTGGAATCAAGAGAGTGTCTGCCTTTTGTTTACACAGCAGGATTAGAACAAGAGGATAAATGAGGGGTTCTTGGCTGGCTGAGGATTATAGAAGTAACAGAAAGACCTCATAAAACCAGATAGCATCCTGCTTCATATTTGCAGCTCCAAAAAGCTAAAGTTTGGCAGGCACACACTGTGGTTAAAGCTTCCTTATTTGGGAAGAAAAAAAGCAGTAATACTAAAAAGGTCAAGAGAGAAGCAGCGTTCTCTGAAAAAACTTAAATTCAGATAAGCTAAAGTAGGCCTATATTAACTGGGCAAGCATCAGACTGATGGTTTGATAACCACTACTTCCATCACAAGAGTTTGGAATCTCTGAAGTGTGTTTCCAGTCATTTTTTATTAGACAGCAATATTTAATATCTGAAAACAGAGCGTTCAAGCTTCCCCTTTGAAGCCTGGAGTGTTATGGCTGCACACAAGCAGGGAATTAAAGAACCTCCTGTTCCCTTCGGTCAGCAGCATCTCGCTCACAAGCCAGGAAGAAGGCAGTGCCAGCTGTTGGTCAATATGAAGCCACATTTTCCTGTAAACCTGCACCAAATACACAAACCATAAGGCTCTTGTGGCCAGTGTTCAATCTGTGCCCTGCTGGAAAACTACCTTACCCTCAGAGAAACCCTAGGATTGAAAAGAGCCTCTTGTTTCTTTGCCATGAGGTAACATCAGTTATACCTAAGCAACCCTTGGTGAGGAATGACACAATCTGTTCTCAAAGGCCTCCCGTGACAGCCAGCCTGCAGGGCTCTGGTAATTCCCCATCCTGTTGGGTTTACTGAAGTCTAATCCAAGTCATCCTTCCTGCAGATCCAGCCCATAGGGCTCATTGTCCTCCTGCCCCATGCAAATGTAGGGAAAAGTCCCCCTTTGTCATTGCAACAGCCTTTTAATAGACAATAATCACATTGGAAAACCCAGTATTCTCTAGACTAAGCAGTTTCAACTCCTTTGACATTTTTTTTTTGTGGCTCGTTGTTTCTAGTCTCGTGATCATTTTTGTTGCCCTCTTCTGGAACACCTCCAATGGGCTCACTTCTATTTGAGATGAAACACCCAAACCTGACACGCTCTTCTAGTCAAGTCATGAAAAAGTCACTTTTAACAGTGGCAAGAAAATAGTATTAATACAAACCAGTCCTTTTCAGACAAAAGGAACGGTATGTGAACTCAAACGACATTCATACACAAACAAAACAGATCCTACATTCTCACACTACCAGGACATCTGTAGTAAAAAAATAATACTTCATACTCACAAGCCAAGTCTTCCCAGCACTCATTAGCCACATCTATTAGCCAGCTGCAAGGATCTGATCTGATCTATTCTAGTAGTAGTTCAAATATTGTAAAAACTACATGGCATTATAATAAAGACAAGGCTTCCTTGAGTGTGGGGGCCAACATTTTCAGGCATAACTCATCTCTTGCATTTTTGTGTACTTTTGCATGATTGTGTACTTATGAGTACAGATATGTTGTGGGTCACCTCAACTTTCTACATTTGAAATGCCTAGTTGAGTTCCATGTGGATTTTGTTAAATTCTCAACAGATGATTAAAAAAAAAACCCAAATCAAGTATGTCTTTTCTGGTAAGAGCGTCTTAGACATTAAAACCTAAATTCAAATGGAAATTGAAATTAAGGTATTCCTGAAATTTCCAGCCACTATTGCAAATATTTCTGTAGCTGTCACAGGAGCCATGGAATTTAGCAAGCTTGGAGAAAAAGATCATGTATCACATTTAGATAGTATTCTATTGCACTCAAGGGGATCTACAGGTATGCCAACAGCTTGCAGATCTCATACACTGCAAGATACTGTATCTTCACAATATAACCCTTGGCTTAACTTAACATTTGCTTGCTACAGCCCCACTGTCACTTTTTCGGTGTCTTCAGGAGATATACAGAGGCTGAAATGGACCAGAAAAGCTCTGGAAAATCTCTGAAGGGACCAGGTAAGAGAGATAGGCTTCTTACAGCAGTTTCTGCAAGTTGGCTGCTGGGATCAGCTTTTACACAAACAAAACATGACCAGGAGTGACTTAAGGCCTGACTACTTTTTATAGTCACACAGCATTCAAGAAAAGCTAGAGCTTTAAGATTAATTTTTTCATTTATTTGTTTTTCCCTAGAGCAAAAGGTCTCCTGAAAAGACAAGTCGGCCATGGAGCATCCCTTTTGGAGCCCTCAGTCCATTGGTTAATCTGGACATAAAGTATCCGGTAGAAAAGAACCAGTTAAATCTGTCTCCAAATTCAAGTTAACTTGATCTCTGACTCTGGTTCAGCACAAAGTCTCTAAGTGTCATTGCAGAAAATTGCAGAGACTGTTTCTCTTTTGAGCAAAAGAGAAATTTGGAACAGATTTTCTACCCTTTTCTCACATAGAACCGGTAAGCACATGTCTTACAGAGAAACAAGCAAAAGCACACAAATATTTATATATAACTTGAAGAAGAAAAGAAATACATAGTTCCCTAATTGTTTTCAAAAGCCACAAAAGATCCTAAATAACTTTGTAAACAGATCTGGCTGAATGCCTTCATAAGGCCAAAGTTCAGTTGTGTACTCTTGAGATGATTTACTGTGTCATAAAACTTGAGATCAAAAAGTATTTGGAATGATAAAAGCAGAAGACTAGAAAGAACAGTAAGGATTCCCGCCCATAGTAAAGCATATAGCGATGCGTCAAATGGAAGAGCCCAGTGTTTATTTATTTCTGAAGAGCCTGGAAGCAATTATTAAAGCTGAAGTGCTGTGGTTTTAATGAATGTGGAAAATTATTACGTGTCAAAAAGATCCGAATCTATGATTTAAGGATATTAAGTAAACCCATCATTTGATTAGAACTGCTTTAAGCAAAAGGCTAAGTAGGAAACATTTGAGAAGAGCAAATGTAGAATCTGTAAATTAAAAAAAAAAAAGACAGAAATAAAAAGAAAAAAAAAAAGTTGCACTGTGAAACATGCCTTACTAATAAACAAATAAAACAGTAGAGGTCTGGAGAAGCTCCCGGCAGTTAGTTACATCATTCACTGCAATGTTTGACTAAATTTCAAATGGACTTTGAGTGCAGAATGTTCTTTGTATAGCACTAGCAAGCCAATGGCGGGCTCCAAATAAAAGCAAAGGATTCATCATTTACCATCCCTTCTGCAGCTTTCTTTTCATTACAACAAAAGGCTGTTTCAATCAGAGCTGTGCAGATTTTCTGTGCTGAGCTCGGTTCAAAGTGGTTTTATGCAATGCCAGCATCTCCAGGGATTATCCTCCCTGCAGGCCAAAACTCTCCAAGTGCTGGGACTGCAAATTGTTTGGGTCAAGCTGTGCTTGCCATCTCTCTCTTCAGCTCTCTCTCAAGTACTAGTTCTCAATAAGTGGCCTGATCTGCCCCCTTTTCCAACAAGGTAAACTCTGCAGCCTACCACCCTTCGGACTGGATCTGGAGGTTAGAGCAGTGTACCAAAAATATACCCCCTTAGCAGCTCGTCACCCTTTCCTGATGGGGCCCTAGAGCTCCACTACATGGGTTTGACTCTGTGGTTAACCACATCCTTCTGTCTTCAGCCTCCATTTTCCAATCACCTTAACTTAAGAGACTCTCCAGGTGTTTCTTAAGAGAGAGGTGAAAGAGATCCTAACAGGTTCTCTTATATAGACAGACACGTTAACTCAGATGTATCCAGCCTGTTTAGGAAAAAAAACCACTTATAGTACACCAAAGCTTTGTATATTCCTTTGATATCTCCTACAGCACAAGCAAACCAGCTGACTCAGGCATGAAATGGACTGGAAGGGGCATGCAGACATATATATATGTATTTGAAACCATAACACTGTGCATTGTTAGCGGTCATCTTCAATCCTGAAATTAATTCAATATACTTGCTCCAGCGTAAGAGCTAAGACACGACACCGATAATATCTTGCATTTCTTAACAGCTAGAAAGTATAAAATACTTTCAGCAAATTGATTTAATGTTTGAGTCTCGTTTGCAGTTACGTACAGTATTTCATACTTGACAGACAAAAATTAAATAGGATCCAACCTAGATGGCAAATGCCTGTAAATGGGTAAATACTCAGAGAACAACAAGGTGGTAATTGCTGATTAAATGAAATAAACTTAGGGGAAGGAAAAGACAGCAAGCTTTATCAGGGGGCACACAACTATTAAGGGGGCACTAACAATTTCTGTGAATAACGAAGGCACCTCTAGACAGTATTTCCAAAAAAAGACATCAAACTACTTTGTTATAAATACATTGGTCAGTAAATAACAGTATAAAATATTATGACATGCCCATTAGATTATGTCAGCCTCTAATATGCCACAAGAGCTAGCACTGTTTATGTTCTTGTCTGTATCTTTTCCACCACAACCAAACTGTCATCACTTTCCATTTTTAAGTTAATTTAGCAAGCTTTATGCCCAGCACCAAAGCTCAAACCAGTGCATTCAAAGGTACATTTTGTTTTATAAAACTACTGAGCCTATTTGCTGTTTTTCACTTATTTTGGGATCTCGCAGCCTATATTTAGGTTAAATCTTTCCGTCTAAAAAACTTCCCCTGACCTTTGCCTGAGAAGGTCCAACATTATTTTCATTAATCATTAATTTGAAATTGTTTGCAAAGAATGAGTAAAATACAGTGCTTTTGGAGATGAGTGACGTGCCTGTGATCTCCCCTGCCACATGCATTACTCAGAAAGATGCCGGTGACATCGCAAAAGCAAAAGATGGAGCTAACTATGGGAAGGAGCTGGACTCGCACCACTGCCTGGGCAGCTGCAGCCTGCCAGGGAAATTTTTCTTTTCTCTCATCTAAAATACCTAGAAGCTCAAAAACAATTTCTAAAAATAATTTTTGCTGTCTTTGAGGTTAAGCCAAAATCTAGGCAAAAGTAGATTTACAATTAGCAATTGTCCTTATACAAACACGTTATGACTCGGTCTGACTAGAGGACTGCAAGCAAATTTTCTCTGCAAGATCTTTGTCTTTCTTATAAGGAGAGAAAGACTGATGCACTAAGTGTTAAATTCAGATAGCAAGGGCAATTCCGAATCTGGAATTTCTGAGATTGGAAAACAAGCAGTATTTTTTTCTAAAAAAATACAAGTCCCCCAATGCTGCTAATCTACAGTCTATTATATCATTTGAGTATCAACAGTGCTATGCCATTAGTGCAAAATTCAGCACTAAGGAATAAATGACTATTAAGTATATATTGTACATAAGTAAAGACCAAGGTTTATATGAGCCCTTGACTGAACTCATGCAGCATTATCCTGTTAATATGTTATTTTCCCCTGTAATATGGGCCTTACTACTTAAAAAAAGGACAGTGATGCCCACAGATTGGCAGCACGAAGCGTCTCTTACCAGTGTCTGCAAACTTTCTTGCAGAGGATGTAAGAAGTGTCAACAAATAACATTTCCACAAGTCTTTTGTAGGTCTTCTTTAAAAATGGAGATGCACTAGATCCTTCTTACTTGTTTAGCTTTGGTTTTAGCAGGCAAGATGGGAACTAGGGCTCGCATTCTGCACATATCAGCTGGAAGTAGGCTACAGTTTGGACCGAATGGGAAATTGTCAAGGAACCCTTGGAGATTGCCCCAGCAAACCTTCCTGTTTGCTTCAGTACTTTATTCCACCCAGAATGAGGAGGTTAGGAACAAAAGGGGCCCACTATAGAGCACACATATACGCTGAGGAAACACATTATTGTTTAAAAAAAGTTCTTATAATGAGAAAGGAGCAGTGTGTTTGCAAAGACTAAAACTGTAAGATACATGTCCTGTAAGGCATAGACTGAAGGACAACACACAGAAAACTATTCCCATCCAGCAAAATGCTGCAGACAAACAATTAACCTTGAAGAAAAGCAGTGATTAAAGCATCAAGGGAAATTATTTATGCCAGAGTTTTGCAATGGAAAAATATTCTGAACAAAAAGAGAGCTGAACTGAAAGAAGAATGAAGCATTTAAGAACAGCACTTAAATTTGCTTGATCCCAAATCTTCACAATTATCTTCAGAATTGAGGGAGAATCACAACTCCCCCACACTACAGACAACTGAAAATATCTGATTTCCCCATCTCTAGAAAATGACCAAGTCTTTCCCTTTAAGGAGTAAAGACATTTAAGAAGAGACCGTCTTTCTTACACCAAAGTCCTAATTGAAAGAACATGGCATGACCTGAAGCAAAATGTTAATTAAAACCACTCTGCATTTCTTTTCCAAGCAAAGTCCTTTTGTCTGGCTTACAGATTAATTTGACACACTCCCTTCCCTTGCCTGGAAAGTTCTGGGGTTTTCTGTTTATACTGTACAAAAGCATAAAATTATTGTCCTTAATGCTTTGTTCTTTCTAATTGCATGAAATTTAGCAACATTTTCAAACATACTTCTAAGATGATGAAGGCCAGAGTTGACATATGAAAAACATATGGGTATTTTCATTTGCACGCACAAAAAGCATACCCAGTGCGCATGAAAACTAGCTGTGTAGCAGCTGATTTTTGTCCTCAATGCACCTGTATTATCAATTAACACAACACACCTGCATGCTTCCTGTGGAAAATACGATGCAGAAGCACTGCTTGTATAAACCCCTCAATCATCATCCAGCAAAACCATGCTCCTCTACTTGCAACACGTAAGAAAGTTAGCTCTATTTTGCAAGGCTTTAAAGAAAACTCACTCCAAATCTAGTATTCTAGTACTATCCCCTTTCTCTCTTAGGCTATCTAGCCTCTTTTTTCTCCTTTCCAGTTGAAAATTAGGAGATAGAAAGGACGTCATATCCCAACAGGCAACACTGCTGAAAATGAGAGCCATTCTAATCTTGAGTTCTTCTAGCCTCCGAGTTCAAGCAGAAGATTGCCAGTTTCAAGTATAGGACATTATCCCTTTACTTTCTGCCATCCAGAAAGCTTTCCAATATCTAATTCCAAGGGTACATTTAGACAAATCAACAGTAAAATCATCTTAAATACATAAGTCACGAAGAAGCTTTTTTTTTTTTTCCTGGAGGGCAACAAGAAGGTCAGAATTGAATAGAGCATTTTATAATCAGTAAAACTTCTGTACTTTCCTTTTTAATTTGTTGCCCACCAAAAGAAACACAGGCTAAAAAGACCAAGCAATCAAGTAAATAAATCCAAATTTCCAGAAGCATAACAAAAGCACAACAATAATAAACCTGAAAAAATATTTGAGGAGGAAGAATTATATTCTCAGATAACTTTACTAGCTTATCAAAGATATTTCTAAATGTAAATTACATACCATAGAGAAAAGCAGATAGCGAAAAAAAGAAGAAAGCACACACCTTGCCACTTTTATCCCTCGAGAAGGAAAAGAAAAAAAGTGCTTCTCCCATGAGGCATCCTGAGCCCAGGTGAGAGCAATCACCTCCCGGGCAGTGCCTGCACCTGAGGCTAGGGGAATGCAGTAGCTTAAATAAGAGTCTTGGGGGGAAATGAAATATTTCTCTATGGAGGAAAAAAGGGAGTTGGTAGGAGCTGAGGGAGTTTTTATCTGGGCAAACCTTTGCTTGGAGACTTTAGAGTTTGGCTAATGGACTGTCTTTAAAATATTTTATATACTTGAATAGCTTTTAAATACATGAAAACTGTAAAACAGTGTGGTTATACTGCTGAAGTAGAAATTGCATCAGCTTGCACATTTTGAATAAAAATTACATGAACAGTTACCTCTGAGAAATTAATTTCTCAGGGTTAATCTAAATTAGTTAAAGTGGAGAAATTAACTAAACTATTTGTGAATGTTTTGTCACACCATTCACTGTGAATTCTGCTTCACCTGTAGTTTACAGCCATGATACAATAAAAAGAATCCAGAGCAAAATATTTTCTTGGACTACCTCCTGTTTTAAATTTTGGCTCAGAAAAATGAGTAGGCGTTTAATCAAACATGTCTCTTATAACTTCTCCCTTCATAACAGTTCTAAAATCAATTATAACAGTTTCAAATCAAAATGGCATTCTAAATTGTAAATATGTAATCAAATAGGTGAGATGTAAGCTGCTGTTTCCAACACTGGAAACAATTTTAATTTTATAAATTACATAAGGGAATTAATAATTTAGAAAGAGATGTGGATTATTTTTTTATCTTTCAGGCTGAATAATTCCAAGATGTAAACTAAAACATTCCCATCTAATATCACATTACAAGAGTCTTTTTAGAAAACAAATCTGCAAATTGTGCTATTTTTCCATCATTTATTTGCAACTAATCATTTCTAAACATCACACAGATTCTCTCTTCTGGGCCTGTGAAATGGCTGGAAAACACTTTAATTTTCAGAAAGAAAACTCACCTTATAAAACTAAAAAGTTTCTTTATCTTTTGTTGGCGTGAATTGAGACAAGATGACATAGGGCAATTTATATGCTATATGGAAATTTATCTAGTGGAATAAATAAGTAATCCAACCAGTTACACTTGCAAATGTAAGTGTGCACCAGAGAGATGCCAGACTGTACAGGAAGGCAACTTAAGAGTCAGTGAACGGGTCCCTGGAAGACCTTTAAATCTCTGTTAAATATCTCAGATGAGTTCTGTCTGCAGCTCAGGAAACTTTTCCCCTCCTTCTTAAAGCCCCTGATTCTTAACACTGTGCAATATAAAAAGGATCCTGGGCTCTAAAAAATGCCATCTGTTACATCTTAGAATATATTTCAGATCAAGAGTCCATCTCACCCTGTGTAATCTCACAGCCTCCAAGCAGAAGCAGTTTAGGGCATTTTCTGAGCTTCCTATGGTTTGCTCAATATAGTACATTGCAGGGATGAAAGGACAACCAATTGTCAAGAATGCCTTTGCCTTCACCTTATGTACATCAATGACTTAAAAATCTGTTCCTTCTTTTAATTGTCTCCTTCCAATTGTGCTCTTCCATCCATTTGCTCCGTTGTGACACCTTACCTTCAAACTCAACAAAACATTAATCCAAACCATCTTCTTCACGCTTGGGACAAAGTAATTAAAAATTTACTTTGGTCTTTAATCTTTGTGGTTGCTCTTTTTCTCTTCTTTCCTCCAAATCCAAAAATTAAACCATTTCCAAATTGTGATGTTTTTCCCTCCAAAAGGCTCCAGACCTCTACCCTGAATCACTGTAAGTAAAACTTGATATCCAAAATGCCATGATTATCCAGCTTCATTGATACCAATTCCTCTTGTCTGGCTTTCTTAACATCAGAGCTGCTTGTTCCAGTACAAATAAAACGGAACCAAAAAGATGCTATGAAGGGAGAAAAATAAACCACAGGAGTCACAGGTAGACTTGGAAGCCAAACATAAGCCCAGATACCTTGGGCTCTAGCGAATGGGCCAGCACAGATGGAGTCTTCAGGGACTGTTGCTGCCAAGCTCCCATACAGCCCGTATAACAGGAAATTTTCAGAGGCTTGTGATACAGCCAGATTTAAGCAGATTCCTGTCCCCAGGCTCTCCACCTTCTCAAAAAAATGGTTATATTACCTTTTTAACCATTGGTTAGACAAAATGCCTTAAATTTATTATTTGCCTAATGAAACTTTCCAAAAAAATCAGACTAAGGCTGAAGCTAGCCAAGGAGAATTCAGGTCCATTTTTTTCAAGTTATAGGCTACTATAAAAAGGTCTCATAAAGGAACATGATAGGTATCTTTAATGACAGCCATTTCTACCAGCTTCATCTCTAACAACTATCAACCATTGTAATAGGCTGCCCAGGGAAGTGGTTGAGGCACCATCCCTGGAGGTGTTCAAAAGACAGGTAGACATGGTCCTCAGGAATATGGTTTAGTAATTTTTATTTCCTCTTTCTTATTTATTTTTTTTATCAGTTAGGTTGATGGTTGGACTAGATGATCTTTAAGGTTTCTTCCAACCTAGATGATTCTATGATTCTATGATTCATCCTCCAGCCTGTATTGATACTGGGGATTGCTCCAAGCCATATGCAGGACCCTGTACTTGGTCTTGTTGAACTTCATGAGGTTCACATGGGCCCACTTCTTGAACTTGTCCAGGTCCTTCTGGATGGCACCCTCAGGTGTATGAACTGCACCATTCAGCTTGGTGTCATCTGCAGACTTGCAGTCAGTGTGCACTGAATCCCACTATCTATATCATTGATGAAGATATTAAACTGCTCTGGTCCCAGTGCAGACCCCTGAGGGATGTCACTCGTCACTGATCTCCATCTGAACATTGAGCCATTGACCACTACCCTCTGGATGTGACCATCTGTGGAGGAATGGCTGTGTGAAAAGGGGCACAATTTGCTTGCAATGAGCAACCCAGTCTTTGACTTAGATAAAGGCCTGGAGATGATCATGAACTGTCCTTGATGGGTAAGATATGAGGAAGGGAGTAAGGAGTAAGCAAGATAAGTGGAACTATGCTTGGGAGGTGGGAAAACTCCAATGCGCTTGGACAAGAACTTTACCTTGTAAACCAATCATATAGCTGTCGCTAGCGCGTGTTCTGCTTGTCTGTCTACATAAACTCTGTGAACACTTGAATAAAGGGAGAACGATTATACTCATATTGAGGTTACATTGTTACTCCGGGTCCGCCTCCCACTCTGACAACCATCCAAACAATTCCTTGTCCACCAAACAGTCCATCCATCAATCCTTAGAGTAGTATAGTATAGGAGTAGCTATTTTCCTCTAATTTCCATAGGGAATTCTGAATTCAAGAAGTTTAAAATGTTAAGAGAAATATTGCAGTCACATTGTTTAGGCTTTGTTTCTTCCCTTTGTAATGGATTTGAGGGGTGTGAAGCATTTCTCTTGGACACTGAGTATAATTATAACTAATCATTTCCTTCTTTCTCCTTGGAGCAACATTCATTGACTTCTCTTCATTTTAAGGTATTTGGCTGACACAATTCAAATTTAATTACTCTTTCTGCATGATAAACTCCAGTCCTATGAGCAAATATGTCTAGTTTTCGAGCTTGGCTAGACAGCAGCAGTGTAATAAAGACCTTTCCACCCTTCGTGCAGCCTGTGGCTTTTGAAATCTTTCCTAGATGACAAAACAGCTCCCCTACCATAGAACTTTCTCATAACATCCTTATTAAATAAACACCTAATCCCTAAAAACCTGTAAACTAATAAAGTGGCTGCCAATTATGACTTCTCCTGTCAGAACTGTTTGACGTGCCACCACAGCAGGTAAATGGCGATGTTGATGGTGACTTTCAAATTAAGGTTTACTAGACAAGGGTGAGAATTGTCACAGTCATTCTAAATACATTTTAGTTTTTCTCCCACTGAGCAAAAATTTCCAGTCTCTGATTGGCTGAAGTAATCTAATTTGTATAATCACTGGGTACAAATATCCAGACAGCAAATTCTGACCGGGTTGCTTGTGATGTATAAATTCACACCATGGCTTACTATACACTGCTTTCCAGCCAAGATTCAAACTAATACAACAGTATTAAAGAAGAGCAGTATTCTTCTTTTTATTTTTAATTCTCAGTAGCAGCTCCAAATGGGAATTTCTATACTCTAATTTAACTTTGGATATCCCTTACCAACTGAGCAAAATATAGAGATTTGCAGTGCTGAGGGAGTCACTTCCAGTACACCTTAAAAAAGCCCAGACTATCCTCCAGAAGAAGGGGGTCAAGAAAAGACAAGGAGCATCTCTAGTCAGTCACATTTTTCAAGCTGTTAGGCAGCAATTAAAATATTCTGATCATAGGCTGCCAAAGCACAAGCACTAACAGTTGCAACTCCCTTGGGAAAATACGTCAGAAGGAGAAGATTTCTCAGACACAAGGCCAAGAGCAGCAGTTGACAGATACACTCAGTCTGCAAGAGTCAGATGAAGGGAATTACGAGAAACAGTTTATGCCCTGTAAAACTAGCAACTTAGCCATGTTTTTCCTTCCAAGAGTTTTAGCCCTTGAAGCCCAGTAGTCATTCACCTCTTTCTTGCTCAAACTAAGATAGGTATCAGGCAGGTCTCAAGCATGTACCAACTTCAGCTTCTCTCAATGAATCACAGAATGATTGGGGTTGGAAGGGACCTCTGGAGATCATCTAGTCCACCCCCCCTGCCAAAGCAGGGCCACCCAGAGCAGGTCCCACAGGAACCCAGGAGGGTTTGGAATATCTCCAGAGAAGGAGACCCCACCACCTCCCTGGGCAGCCTCTTCCAGGGTTTTGCCACCCTCGCAGCAAAGAAGTTCCTCCTCATGTTTAGGTGGAACTTCTTCTAGTCAAGTTTGTGCCCATTTCCTCTTGTCCTGTCCCTGGGCATCACTGAAAAAAGACCGGCCCTGTCCTCTTGACACCCACCCTTGAAGTTTTTCTAATCATTGATCAGATCCCCCCTCAGCCTTCTCTTCTCCAGACTAAAAAGACCCAAGTCCCTCAGCCTCTTCTCCTAAGAGAGATGCTCCAGGCCCCTCATCATCTTTGTAGCCCTCTGCTGTACCCTGTCCAGCAGTTCCCTGTCCTTCTTGAACTGGGGAACCCAGAACTGGACCTAGTGCTCCAGATGGGGCCTCACCAGGGCAGAGCAAAGGGGGAAGATGACCTCCCTCCACTTGCTGGTCACACTCTTCCTGATGCACCCCAATGAGGACAACAAATGATCAGCATATCCCTATTAATATAGATTTTGACTTAAAATTGTAAATAAACAAGTGGTGGTAACATAAAACATAAACAGACAATTTTAATGACAAATAGATTAATCCCCCAACATAAAAAAAGAATTAAATCGGCAAACAAGTTAAAAATAAAATTAGCACCATAAAATGAAGCGAACACTGCATTTTGGCTTCACTGCTCAGGAAAGGCAGAGTTTTAAGGTGGACCTATTTTATGCATTCCCATTTATTTCTAAAACAAGTGAATTTTGCATCTACTTTTTCTAGGAAATTATAAGCAGGAGTGCAATAGGGTTGGATAAAGTATCAATCCTGTTCAAGTTCTGTTGCAGCAGTGAAGGATGTGGCTGTTAGCACTGGTTAGTTTGGCTTTCATGTACCATAGTCCTTTTAACAGAATCATCTTTAACAGAATCATCTTTGACATAAAAGCACCACGATCTTTAGTGGGATGCTATCAAAGAAACAACATTCAGTTGTTACATTGTGCTTAATCCATTGATATTTAATTATAATGTTTTGAATTAAGGCTTGCTGGCCAACGAGGAGAATATAAACTGAATCCTAAAACATCCCAAAAATTGTGACTGACAGCAATTCGGGGGTTCTTATTTTTGTTTTTGTTTTTCTTGGTTTCGTTTTTTTTCGGTTTTGTTTTTTTTCTTTTTAACTAACGTGTCAGAGAATTCTCCAGTTACCTACTTAAACAGGCAACATTCAGAAGAAGTTGTACCACACCACACACAGAATTCACCTTCATTGCTTATTTAAACCAGGAACTGGGAAGAAACTGCACATCGTTTTTAATCAGCCAAGATACAGCTCTGAGAGAGTGCCACGGAAATGGGAAAAAAAAAGCAAAATGGATTGTATTTGCATGTATCACGTGAAATGAGGCTGTGTTATAGCATGTGGTGTATACCCACATATGCATATGTGGGATGCATACCCATCGAATGTCAGCTGAGTTACATTTTTCTCGAGGTGACATTAATGCTTGTCTTGCCAAACTTGATACAACTGACAAGTGTTTTCATGTAAGGGGGATCTATCCCTCCCATCGCCTCGTCAAGCTGAGTGAAGGCAAACTCCAGCATACTCCTTCCACAAACAAGAAGGTGGTTTCCGAGTTATGAAAAGTCACAAAGTTACCCTGTAGCAATGTTCCTCACATTCTAGATGAACTCAGTCAAGGTTGTCTTTCTGGGGTCTGGTGGCAGCTCCAGCTCCCAGCCCTTTCAGTCCCTATATAGACCCAGCCTCGTAAGCGGGGTAAACTTGGGACTTGTTTTTTTCAATGGGACAATTTTCTTGAGAACTGTAAATATCACTTTGGCCAGCCTCACTGCTGCTTGGTTTCTCGTTAGAGAAGTATCTAACAGCTCTTTTTATTACCCAGACTATTCCCAAGCATAAGAGGATGATCAATGCCGTCCAGGTGTCAGCTTTCCCTGTGGTTATCTCCATAATGATATTGTCTTTCCTAGAGATAGTGATAAACAACTTAAAAGGAAAAATACACTTCTTACATACCACCTTATCTACCTTAAATTTTAATTTTTCACAGCAAAAGTCTTACAAATATCATGGGCATGACTAAAGTGTGCCACAGCAGAAAGAAAAGCAAAATTATTGTAAAACATTTTTATGAAAGGAAAATAGTCCAAAACATGATCCACTTTAAAAGATGTCTGGAGAGATGCTATTACTGGTCTTTGCTTCATTTGTAGAGTCCTACCAGGCTGAAACTTTTGGCTTGAAGCTAAGTTCCTTAGTGATATGTAATGATAGTAAGTATGATTGAGAATTCCAGCTACATAGCATCATGCCATTTCCCGTGCCCAGTGAAGTGGTCCTTAATTGGATTACCTCACAAAGCACAGATTCTAAACTAATGGACCAAATTTATTTCCCTTTAAATAGCTATTTGATTAACAACTTTCCTTGGTTTTAGGTTTAAGGCAGCATAAGTCTACACAACAATAGTAATATTAAATGAGGTATCCTTAACAAAACGTTAAAGCCAAGCAAAGTGTCAAACCACGGACTCAAGGTGGGGTCCAAATATTATAGTGTCTTCATTCTACATGGAATACAGGAAAAATAATATTACAAATTTCATGCTTATTTTATTATTAAGTATCTAAAAATAGCTAAGGCTCACATTTTTTAGTGAGAGTGGATATATAAAATATTTATATATCCATATAGTGGTGGATGACAGCAACCTTTACTGATATAGACTATCCTGATTCCAGGGTTTTCATCTGTTGGTTCTATCTTGTAAAAACAGTGGTTTTAAAAGCTATGTCCTCTAACTTTTAAGAAAAATAGAAAATCACACAAAATATCTCAGTGCTCCTAAACTATTTGACCAATAAAACATAGTGACACATAAGCAATTTAAATTCTACCTATAACAAAATGGAAGACACTTTTTTTCTGGTATAGTATGTACTTGGGCTCTTTTCTGATTTCTGTAGGTTTAGAAACATTTTTCTCTGCTGACACTGGAAAGATTAACACTACAAAGAAAAGTGATAGGACTATAGTCAGAAGCAGAGGTACCAATTAAACTTCATGTTACCCCATAGACAAAACAACAAAAGTGCAAGAAACATTATTTTCTCCATATAGTTATCTAATTTCTTTCAAACAAATATATTTTTGTGTATATATATTCTGGGAAATGTCAATAAAATTCTAAAATGCATTATTAGAATTACATTAAACTGCCCTGCACATATGTGTTTATACTAATTAATTGTGGAAGTTCATTTTGATAAATTTAATAAAGCTATTTTATTTTTGAAAAAGAATGTGTACACTGTACTTGAGTGTCACTGAGTTAATCCCCTTTATCGCATCTTGTTTTCTTGAGTTGTCACATTTACAAAAGATATTTACTTTTAAAAAATAAATTATAAAATGAAGCATGTTATTTTTAAAATAAACTGTCCTTCGAATAACATATTTTCAGTTAACATACCGTAAATTAAAGCACACAGTTTAAGAATGCTGAATTAAAATCTTGATCAATCTCTACTTGAATTTGTCTGTATACCTCAGATGGTCTTAATTAGTATGCTTTTCTTTGGTTTGTAAAATACTAAATTATTCTGTTCCCCAGAAAAAAAAAAAGACATTCTATTGTGCATTTGCAAATGTCAACTTTTAAAATAACGAACCCATATTTCTGAATTTAAGCTTGTTTTTCACTCCAGTTTGAGAACGATGAAACAATCCTACTTCAAGATTTATAACACCAGCTGTGTGAGTTACGAAAGCACAGAAGTGTCATTTGGAGTACATGAAGACTATAACTTTGCCTCACTCTAACTTCAAAACAGCTGAGCATAATTTGCTTAATTTTTTCTGAAGACTGGACATCGTAGCTAAGGTCAGGCATAGAAAGTGTGTCAAAAGGCAAAAATCTATCTCAGAAACTTATAAGCAGATATGACACTCAGCACGACTTCAATGTGCACAACAAACTGATAATGCAGCTGAACTTTGATGGAAATTTCAAAGGTAAAAATCACATAATGTTACATGGAAATATAATTTGCTACACCATGACTATAAGGAAGGAGTCATGCTACACTGGCTTCTCCTATTTCTTTACTATTTTTTTTTTTTATCAGGGCAGCATCAAATAACTTCAACATCACTCTTACACAAAGAGGACAAATAATCAGCATTTATTGTGTTCTCCCATTTGGCAATGTTTGGTGTCATTTAGTTGTGCTTCATGAGATTGCATATTCATGGAGACTCGCAACCTTCAGCATTTGTACCCCATCCTAGAAATACCTTCTGACTGACTCCACTTTTGTTCCCACACTGAATCCTACATCAAGGTGCACATCATACTCTAAGAGCAAGGTTATTTGAAATCAATAATGAATCAATTTCCAGTCAATATCTAAATTTTTTTTCTATATTCTATATTTCTATTTTATCTATAAAAATAAAGAAAGAGCCACTATAGTCAAAGAACAACGTGAGTGGGTGGTAAAAAAGCAGGCAAACAGTTTAGTTTTGGGGTCTGGACCAGCAGGTACGATGCAAATAAGAGAAGGGTCCATGTTCGTGACTGATATAATAGGAAACAGGCCTAAAATGAAATGAAGATAAAATCCTGACATCCCTTGTGGTAGCATTCCGCTACCACAGAGAATTCGGCTTTCAATTATCCAGTCAATACAAAATACCCCCAGGAATATACAAATCAGCTCTAGCTTAAGCATCTTTCCAGCTTTCTTAATGAAGTAAACATGGCGATTGGATGTAGATGTTTTTGTGGTATTAAGCACTTGTTTTTTTAAAATACTTTCATAGTAGAGAATAGCAAATGTCATACAGTAATTGATTCAGTAAATGCAGCTTTTTGTCCTGTGAGTAGCATAAACCATTATTGATTTTCTTAATTTTATAACAATTACCTTCCCAATGATGTCTACCAACCCTTGATTTATAATTTATCAACAACTAAGAGGCTTTCAAATTTGCACTACATTGGTTAGATTGGATGCAGACCAAATGGTAGTGCTATGATTTACTTATTAAGTGACTAACTCCTACAGTCAGGTTTCTCATAGAAATACTAATTACTGATAAATTTCCAATTCATTTTCCACAATAATTCACTGAACTTACAGCTTATTTGCCTCATGAATGTGCCTGCCAGTAAGTGTGTAGACAATTTCAGAAAAGCAAAGGAAAAGCAGAGGGAGTGGAGACACAGCTAACCAGCTTTTGGTTCTTTACTTTGGGGAATTTTCCAGAAATAATTTTTGCATGTAATCAAAGCTGCCAACTCTTGTGTTTCCACCAAGATTTATAAAATTCCTCCCACAAACACCAGAGCTCTTGAAATCAAACACATACCCAGGAACATCCTCTTTCATTTAAAATTAAAGTCCTCTTTAGCAAACAGAAGTTCAAAACCAGAAGAGAAAAAAAACAAGGGATATCTTATCTTAAAACATCTTCTGAAGTTAAGCTGAACCCAAGATTTTAATGACGAATGGTAAAAGTGTTACTTTTCTACAAGATCATGGTTGTCACATGATTGGGATAGTCATACATAAATACTCAGGTAAAACAAGAGTATGTAAGCACAGCTTAGAACCAGCTGCAGCAGAAGCAGGAATCAATTTTAAAAATCTACAATTTTTTTTGTATTAACCTGACATGCTAAAAATTGTTGAATTGCAAAATTCACAGGTGGTAAAAGGAAAAACCACAAGATAATGAAAAATCATGGCATAAGATGTACAAAATTAACAAACTGCATGGATTTATGAGAAGAAAGAGACCATTTACCAAATGTTAGATGTTAAACAGAAGTTAATAGAAGTTAAAGCAAATTATAGTCATCCTCTGCATTTGGCACTTAAATAGCAAAAACTCCCAGGTCTTCTATATCTTGGCTATAAGAAAGATACTCTTTATCTAAGAAATAATTTATTCAATATAAGAAACACAAATATGTTTGCCCTCTGTATCCTGCTTTTGTTTCTAACTGTTTCATAAACAATGCCTTCCCTGTTCCATTTTCTGGGTTCTGAAACAAAGTCCCTATTTGTGTCTGACTTTTCCCAGTTCTACTTTGTATTAGTAGAGCATGAACCAAGAGCAGGATCAGTTTGATATGCTGTTTGGACTGGGTTCCTGTCTTAGGCTGCTCACTCGGAATCGTCGATATTGTGTAAAGATCTTGTACAACATTTGCTCTTTTTTTCAGAGTTAAAATACTAAGTAAGACTCCAGATGTCTCATCTCCTATGAGACCACATCAGTGTGCTAGCTTGTAGGACATAAATGAAGATTACCTATTGACATGTGCAAATTTAGAGACCTTCCCAGTATGAAAATTCTTTCTGCGCACTTTGGCGCAGATTCCGGCTACCAGTTAGAAAGGTGCAGCTTGTCACGTGGGTTTTAAATTCTTCAGTGGGATGAAGTTACCATTCCACGCTGAAGCAGCCCCTGCCAACTTCAGTTCAG
Organism: Scolopax mira; assembly: GCA_004320125.1. NCBI lineage: Eukaryota > Metazoa > Chordata > Aves > Charadriiformes > Scolopacidae > Scolopax > Scolopax mira. The sequence goes on from BJBW01003784.1 coordinate 94,792, forward strand.
CTGCAGCCCATAGGGAGAAGTCTATCCCAGAATGAAGTATTCCTAAGTGAGCTAAAAAACCCAAAGGACTACGGAGTTTTCTTTCCACTGTGTACAAGTACTACACATGTAACCAAATTTAACTTTCCCAACGGCCCCTCAAAATAGCAAAGATATTAGGCTAATCTATGTGGGGATGCTTCTTACTTTTTCTACAAATAAATGGTGTTAGCCAAGTGCTTTTAAAAGTCACCAAATTATTAATAGTCTAGGACAATAACTCTAGGAGAGAAAAACATACCATAGCTTCAGGCTTTTAGAACATCCACCAGCTGAACTTTTTGCCTCTCACAATCACGTGAAAGATCACATCATATATTCAAATACAACACATTTAAGAAATTAAAAAGAGAGAAACACACACATAACATAAAATCATATTGTAAGAAAAGTTGTTACAAGTTTCTGCTACTCAAAAAATGCTAACATGACTATATTAGGTACTGGACTACATAGCAATATTTGGTGATACTGTTTATAGATGTTAATTAATATACCAAACAACTGAGATGTGATTTTATTTTTTTTTTGGTTATTCTGTAAAATGGAAAAGGTATAAATTGGTTAAAACTATGGTGAAAAAGCAAGACGCTTAAAAACTTAGAAAAATCTCTAAATACACTTAAAACAACTTTTTAACCTGTAAGTAAATCTTTAATCACAATAACTTTTATTTTTAATTTGTAAGGATTATTGAAAACGAGCTTCACAAGAAATCCTAAATTAAATTAAAAGTAAATTACCACTAGGCTGGTCTCTTCTCCAGTATTACCAGTAACAGAATGCAACAAAAACTTAAGAGTTCATTTTGCTTGTGCTGTAGATTTTTCACCAGAGATTTGTAAAGTCACTGGTTTTCTTTTTTATGGCTCTGCTATGACCCCCAAAAAGTTCAAAGATTCAAATATTATGGATAAAAATTTTGATCATCGTTAAATCTCAATTTCAAAAATTAAGTCGGCTTACATTCTTAGAAGACTTAATGGAAAGCACCAAATATCTTTAAAGATGTGGCCTATATTTTCTGCACAATCAGTCTCATTGAGTCTTAAGGACTTCTGATATTTTTCCCCCAGAAAAACCTCAGTTTGTTTGGCTGAGATATTCAGTGTTACACTAGTGAAAAAAAATAATAATTTTTAAGGACTGTAGCTAAAATACTTGGTCTTCAAATCTCTGTATTAGCAGTCTTTTTACATTCATCTCAGCTAAACCTACAATCATGACTTAATAGTTAAAATAGAATTAGCAAAGAAAGTGATGAATGCATACAGATATAAAGACATAACTTGGGAGAAGCTTATAGTTTCTAACAATCAGTAGTAAAACATGAGAGAATAAAGCCTTTCCTATTCTTACTCTTGGTAAAACCTCATCTGCAAAATGCCTCAATATTTCAGATGCAACTTCTTCACCATAACCTTCTTTTGGACAAAGATTATTTGAACTCTGACAAAGTTTTTACAAGCTATGACCAAATGCTCATATTTGTTAATACACAGACTAAACCTGACTTGATTTGTATAATTTTAAACTTTTTTTTTTCAAATTCTTGCTTTCAGAGGAGGAGCTAAAGGATTGGAAAAGAAACAGCTAGATACAAGGGTATCAGAAATAGGAACAAGATTCAGTTTTGTCAACAGAATATTAACCATTTCAAAGGAGTAATAACAAGCTTGAAAAGAGTATGAAAATGACTTTCTGACAATAAAAAAGTAGCCAGGTTCTGGGAGAAGGGTGCACTGTTCTGCGCAAGACAGTGCTTTTTCTTTTTCTCATCACAGCTCTACAATCACAAGCCTCCCAAGGCCTGCAGCAAAATGCTTCTTTGAGCTTGTTTCTGACTGAATTGGATACAAGTGTTTTCATAAACTAAATTTGCTTTGTTCTCTGTGCAGTTCTAAAGTTGCTGGTCCTGCTGCCAATAAAACAAAATATAATGAAAGCTCTCTAGAGACTTTTGAGAGCTGGAGGCTCCAGAGACAAAGGAGGAAGAACTGTTGCTGTTTTACAGAAAGAAAAACAGTGGTATGGAGAATGAGGTGACTTCTCAAAAAGCATGTAGGTAGCGATAGAACTGGAAATACAATGAAATAAATACCCCTGCAGAACAAGTATAAAAACCAAAAAGTTTAAAACAGAGACAAGGATAATCTCACCCCACCCCACTCCCCACCCACCTTAAAATAATATCTGCTTCTACAGTCTTTAAATACAATCAGGATGTTTGGGGAAATCTTAAGCATAAATTCAATCCCTTCAGTCATTTCACTAACTCATTACTCTTCTGGTAGCTCTGCCAGTTCAGCTCACTCCTAACCTATTGCATTCCTACCATGATGCTGAATTGGCTATTGTAGTCTAAACAAAACATTCTTCCAGTCGCCTTCCTTGGCTTATGGCCCCATCATTTGTTATGCTATAGCAAGCAGCATTAGGAAGGTAAACAGCTCAATTTAATTCTGTCTTGTTTAAATTGGCCCTTGAAATGGGCAACACTCAAAAATTCAGCACTTAGTACCTAATGAAATATTTTATTCTATGGTTTTACCCTTATCTGTACAAACCTCTTGATTTATACACAGAACTGCAAACTTATAAGAGAGAAGATATTTTCTAAGGGCTAACATCAATTCTTGCAGAAATGTAGCAGTACGTTTGGCTGACAAATCAACATCTAGTAGGCCTGATGTGCCAGACTGACTTCTTGAATGGGCCCACAAAATTGCCTGTCAACTGACTCCCAAAGGGCCTTCCAAAGACAGGAAGGCTCAGCCATTCAAAACACAGCATTCCCAGTTCCCAGGCAGTTTCTCCCATATGTGCTGGAAGTGTCACATGTTTAGAATCAACAGCTGAATTTCTGGTAGGATGAAGACTCATCTGTTTGCAAGCTGGAGCCAGGAAATACATTTTGTCTTCTCCATGCCCAAAGGGGTTAGATGGTTTGCCACAGCAAAGACTTGTCTAGCCTGGAGTTGTCTGGGCCAAGAAGGAAATTCAGCAAACAAGAGGGAAATGTTGAGGTAGAAGAGCGGGAGGACTAGTTTGGGAATGCCAGTGTCTTACAGAGCTTGTGGTTCCACTTGGCTGACTTCAGCTCTCAGGAGAAGACGGGTCGGGGGCACTGGCGGTGAAGGCTGGATTCCAGGAGGAGAATTGCAATTTACCTCCCAACTAGACTGGATAGTAGCCAATGCAGTGCTGCATCAGACTCTTTCATGTTGAAGAGAACATGGGGGAATAATCCTGAATTTCCCAGTTTAACTGAACTATTTAAACTTGAACTACAGCCACAGAGATATTTTTATGTTTCATTTCACATCGTTTCCCTGAGTTAATACATAATCGTAGAATAATATACGATGGAATGGAAATCTAGATGTTAACTGGTAAAGCCCACATGAAGTCCCACATGAAGTTCTTGCAAGAGAAATCCTTCTCCAGCTTGCTCGTTCTTTGAGAGCGGTTTTGCAGCCCCAACTCAACTGCAGCTCCAGGCTCTATCTCTCTACCAACCCTAACCCTAGGCAATGACTGAGCCACACAGGAAGCCTCTCCTGCACATGATGAATTTCTGATGGGAGAAGTCTGCTTACAGACTGCCAGTTTCTTTGGCAGCACCTTTATATCCTCACTTCACCTACAGATCTACACTTGGTCTCTCACCCAGCCCCAGCCCTAGGGTTGTGCTGAGCCTTAGCCCAAATTCCACAAGCTAGTCCTGAATGAAGAAGTTCTCAGGAGACAGCTTTTTTGGCAGCTTCCTCCCTCCTTTGGCAGCCCATTTACAGCCTCAGTCTACCTGCATGCATTGTAATGGGTGTACTTCCATTTAGTTTGGTGAACCCATGATAAAGAAAGTAAACCTTTTATAGGTTGAAGGCAGACTTTGTGGATGGTTTGGAGATCACACTTGAGCAGGTACCTGAACTGGACACAGCCTGGGTATGGATCTCTAGGCTGTCCAGGCAGGACTGTGTCACACCACATGAGCTTGCTTCCTTCCCCGGAGGAGGACACCGCACCAGCCCTGAGCCAGCTCTCTAGCTGGTGATCAATGGTGCAACTTCTCTCCAAGCATAAAGACATATGCCTTGTACAATCAGGGCTAATGTTGTGTCCAACGCACAGGGTCCTATGGAAGAAAAAAGCTTAACTGCATGACAGAAATGGTGGATTTATTTATTTTTGTTGCCATGCCAGCAAGGTGAGAAGCTATAAGCCAGGGAGTCTTACTCTTGCCTGGATTTAAAATTTTGTTTTTTTTTTTTTTTCTTCAGATTTCATGTTTTCTCTAAAACGTTGCTCTTGTGGTGCTCTGATTCTTCCAGGTTTCAGGATCACAGGTTGCATTTTTGACACTTGAGGAGTGTAGAGTGAGCAGAAAGAACCTTATTCCAAAACTAAAATAGACGGTTATATGGAAGAAGCATTTTCATCTCAGGTCTTTAAAAGACAGATGGTTTTGGTCTTGAATACCACTGGGATCAGACCACTAAATACCTTGAAAAAGGTGTTTGGTCACCAGACCATGAGTGAAGCCACAGTAAAAAACTAAGAAAAGGTATGTGTGCACATAGGCAGTGTCAGTGACTTGTGCTGATGGGCTACATCACTCTCTATTACTCATAGAATCAATGAGTCTTCATGGTTGGAATGGACCTTTGAGATAATGGAGTTTGACCACAAAAAAGAACCACAAAAACCCAAAAAACACCCACCTACAAACAGACACAAACCAACAATCTTGGGCACTAGAGCATGCCCTGAAGTGCCACGTCTGTATGTTTCTTAAATCCCTCCAGGGATGGTGACTCCACCACCTCCCTGGGCAGGGTGTCCCAGTGCCTGACCACCCTCTCAGGAAAGTCATTTTTCCTCATATCTAATCTAAACCTCCCCTGCCCCAACTTCAGACCATTTCCTCTGCTCCTGTCATTATTCCCTTGGGAGAAGAGGACAACCGCCACCTCTCCAAAACCTCCTTTCAACCTCCTCATACTCTTTATTAACTCATGTCAAGGATGCCATACCCTTGTGCCAACCCCATACTTGTTGTATTCTGCTTAAATGGCAATGAATACACACAAAGTTGATTCTAGGCCAAGAGCAGCTACAGTGGGGTGCAATGTTCTAACAGCTGGAGGGATTAGAAACTGTTAGCCAGCTAGTGCTCTGTGAGAGTTCAAACTGAGGTCTCAATCTGTCTTAATCTACTACACTCTGTATAAACCAGCTGCAAGAGAAAGACAATGCTAAATAAAAGAGACAGGGAGAGAAATTTTAGTCCAGGAAAAAGCCAGTGACAGATTTTGGAGCGGAAGCAGGCTCTCCTCGCTCCCACCTTTAAGCCTTATGCACTGGACCACCCTGGTTGTGAACACAGCTGCTGTCAATGTATTTAGGACATAAACAGCATTTAGGAGACAATGTCATGCCATGGAGTATGAGATCTCTAACATCTTCTTAAGGATAGCAGTCAATCTGCAAGTGCAGCCCAGTAGCCTTTTTGTTAGAGACATGGAAATTTTTTGGAGGCAAAAGGTATTAATTAACACAGTTTAACACACAATCTATTCACTTTTGACAGTAATTTGACAAATATATGGAATGCTTTCCAAATGGAAAAATACTTCTATTCAGCAGCTGAAGTAGAGTTCCTTCAAAGTCTAGCTTTTCAGCATTTTTTTGTAAACACCTGTACAGTCTTTGGATAAAAAAAAACTTTGCAAATGCCAAGTATTTTTTTTACTTTTGCATTTCTTGGTTGTAACTTTTTCAGCAAATTTTGTTAGGTCACAGGTGACAGGCAGTGGCAGAATTAAGTAGATGCTTTACATGTTTGCATTAAAAACATATTGTAGGCTTTTCTTAATCCAAACATGTCCCCTAAAGCTTAAGGATGGAGACAATTACTGATGAATACTTTTTAAATCATGCTATTTCAAAATTACCAACTACCAAATCCTCTTTATTATTATCACAGAAGATTTGATAAATCTCACATGTAAATAAAGTCTACAGAAAAAGATTTAATTGGACTTGTTTTTAGGATTAAGTCTAAACTGGAAACTCTCAATGTATAAATAATTAAGGTAATTCAAATCCAAATGCAACCCTACATACAAACTGTATAGATAGCTGTTCCTCTCTACTTTTCCACAGGAAAAAAAAAGCTCTTGAATCTAAATATCCTGTCTTTCAGTATATTCCAGTCTAAATATTGTTTTAGATCTCATCATTTGAGCATTTATAACATGTAACGAAGTCTAAGCATTTGAGTACAACATAGCATTCCAGTTTTTACATAGAAAGGAAACAGCTGCTCCTTGAGGAATTCTCCTGCTTCCCAGAAAAAAAAAATTCTGTAAATAAAATTGCTTTCAGTATCATCAGACATTGGAAAACCATCACCACTTTTATTGCTTGGATGAAGGTGTATGACTACTCCCAAAGCAATAAGACCATTTGAGAAAAGCAGCTGGCATTAAGGGCTCAGAAGATGGTTTTATTAATTTTTACATATATGCATTGTTATTCTATGCTAAAAGACATACTGAGTCATAATTTAATTGACATATTTTTTTAAAAAGTCTCTAATGGTATTCTAGAAGTGCCAGCCCTAATAGACGTAGAAGACGCCAAGCAAGTCAGCCGAGGTAACTAACTGAAACTCCTCCGAATCCAACACTCCCCAGCCCCATTTTGTGATACCAGAGACCGTCACCAGGCACTGGACTATCTGTCAGATACCCAGAGTGCCTGGCTGGGCAGAGTGCTGCTTTCACCCAGCTCTTTCACTTCCAAGACTTAGATTAGACATCTCCAATAGGTACTGCTTGTCTCCATGTCCATCTTAATTTTTCTTCCATACTGTCTGTCTCTTAAAACTCTTTTGCCATGTTTGCTACTGACACAAGCTAACTACTTCTGTCTACAGGATCATTATAACTGAATTTCCATTTATATCATTTGTATTCCTGAAATAAATTCTTTTACATGCCGCCTGGGCATTTTCAATACGTCACAATTTATCCCCTCTAAAAGTTCGGGTAGAACTTTTCAGCCTGGTTTAATTTTTGACACATGCAATTTATAGGTAGCCCTCTTTTACTTATCTCTTAAAATTGCACTGCAGGAATCACATGCCATCCCACCAATGTATTTTGCAGCAGAGGGTCTCCTGTACAGAAGGAGCAGGCAGAAGGAAACACTTATCATAGATAGATGTAGGGCTGTGGAATAACTGTTGCTGTTTCATCTGATGACTCTCGAAGGAAAACATTCAGAGGAGAAAGAGAAAACAGTGCAGATCTTCCTCTTTTATTTTTTAATAATTATTTATTTTATGATATACTATTTCCTGACCCTTGTCTAGCCATTAACTATTTGTCTCCCTCATTATTCGCCTGTGCTGCAAATCTAATGGTCACATTACATTTGATTAAGTCCAGAAATATATATTTTTTTCTTCCTCCTCCTTGTAATCTCTAAGAAAGCATAAAGAAATCTCTAAAGAAAGCATGGTTTTATATAATCTGTTTATCTGATCTTGAGCTTCTGGTTGGTATCTTATAATTTTGTAGCAACTTACTCCCTAAGAGTATTAAGAATCTGAGCTTCAATTCATTTAATGCTGTAGCATAATTTAGTTTAATTTAATTTAATCCTCACATGCCTTTTTCTCAAAAACAGAAGCAATGAACCTCATTCATATGCATGCTAGTACACATTGCCATAATGTGCTATCAGAAATGGTAGATTTAGTATGTGATATACAAATACAGGATTAGTCATGGGGAAAAAAAAAAAAGAGATGAGTAACACAAGAAATAGCGAACTTTGGTGCTTGTGAAAAGAAAAGCAGATTTTATATTTTCTGACCAACAATAATACATGGTTTCTATAAAAAACAAAATCCATTTCAACAGCAAGAATCTCTTATCTGCTTCTGCTCTTGTTGTTAATGAAAGAGCAAAAGGGAGTTGGCATTTTGTTTTATCCACAGATACCTTTGTCACATAACCAAGCAGTCAACTCCTTGTCTTTCAAGAACAGTATTTTAATAACTTAAAGTATGACAACATTGCAAAATACAACCTAGTTGTTGAAACTGAAACAGAGATTTTGTATTTTTTTAAGACCCTTATCTCTTGATTCAATCCAGTTTATAAAAAAAAAAAATTGGGCACTACATTTGCTCTTTTCATATTAGTCGATTTCATATTAGTGACATTTTCCATAACTTTGCTTACTTAAGAAAATGTGAATTGGGTATAAGTATGTGCAGGTCAGCAGAAATACCTGCATCTTTATTCTTGAAGATGAATTTCTAAAATGCAGAGTTTGGATCTGGATAATGTTTTAGCATTAAAAAAAAAAAAAGATGGAATTATTTGAAAATATTTTGGAATTATGTGAAAAGTTATTTGAAATGAGAAAGGATGGATAACAAAAAGAGGAAGCATTAGAAGAATTGGGTCAGATTTAATCACAAGCAGTGATATGCACCTGAATCATACCATTCGAAATGTGAGAACCTTTGCCAGCACCACATTATGTCACAGGTAGAGCTATGTGACTGACTCATGAAAGAGTTATGTATTGAGTTACACTGGCTTTCCAGCTCAAAGAATACTTACAAGTAGATGTAATCTCTTACCACATCTCTGTTCAGATTACTTTTTCCTTTAAGTCAGTTAAAAATATATGATTATTTCAAAATTCATCTAAATTAAATTAACTGCATGCCGATGCTCCACTTTATTTGTCCTTGGCTGGATGAGCACCCAATAACAGTTTGGATAAACACATTGCACATTCCATTTACACATATTTATTGAGATGCTAAACTGTTCCCAGAGTTGCAGAGGGCAAACTCTGATTGACCTAGACATTTAAACCAGATCTTAATTACAAGCAGTTGTATTGGGGAAGAAAATATTCACAAAACCAGAATTACATAGAGCAATGCTCCAGATGATACAACTGTACATTGTATGTTGGTAAAGGATATTGCTGAAAGCATCAGACAAGAATGTCATAAGCACAGAAAGGGAAAACTCTTATCCCTGATGGAGAATCCTGCATACTATACCTTTCTAGCTTGACCTGTGCTAACAGATACAACAATATTTTTTCATAGATAATATATTTCTCGTGAGTCTGAAGTGATTTAGGAGCCTAAGTCCTCATATGAATTCCTAATCACCTTAAGACTTCACGAAGTCTATGAAATGAGGTGGGGAAAAAAAAAAAAAAAAGATGTGTCAAGAATGCCTTGACTCTCCAGTCATGTTGGACTCCTGCGTTTAGCAAAGTATGATAAATATGTTCATCATTTCCTATTGGTCAAGAGCAGAAGTATAGTGAAAAAATGGGAAAATATTTTAAAACTTAAGACTTATATGATGGATGGCTCAAGGATGTCATACAAAATATTGAATGTGGGAAGTAAAACTAAGGATAGGCTATACTGAAATCTAGTCTCGTAAATATTTGTCCAAAACTTTTGAATAATGAACACATTTGAAAAATGAATGACTCACTTCAAGACAGTTTCCACCTAGAAAAACACAGCTAAAGTCAAGAAAATGTCCACTACAATTCATGTGACTATTTCCAGTAAAGAGTAATGTCTGTTTCTTCTCTGTCTTGCATAGGTCAGAATTTGCTGGAAAAATTTACATTTCATTCGGAGCCTTTAATTTCTACAACAAATTATACTTTATACTATGTTTCTCTCTTCCAGTCAAAACTGGTCTCCTTGTCACCGAAACCTCCCAGTGTGCATCAAATTCACAGTTACTGCACATGGGTTTTCATATTGCTGAGTTCAAAAACTCATCCAGCTCTCAATTGTGCCACTTATGATTTTTCAGCAATATTTTGCTAATTACTTTTAGGCTAATTAATGCTGTGTATTGGCCTCTCTCTGTGTGCCCTGGAGCCATTTGTTATGCTGTTTTAGTACAGAGTGTTTTGCTGCTCATTTGGTTTCCTACCTGGCACCATGACGGATGCTGGGAGAGAGGCTTGAGCCTCTGCTGTTTCCCTGCAGGGTTTGAGTCCCTACCACAAACTTTAGGCTGCAGCCCAGTTTGAATTTAGAAAAACATGCTGAATCACTGGCAGGTTTGGTGCAGCCTGTTTCTGTCACACAGTAAGGGACTGGTTTTGTTGAATCTTGAAAGAAAAACTTTCCTGTTCCCAATGGTTTGCTACAGGATACTGAGTGCTCATGTCAGGACGCTCATTTTTCAACACTTTAAAACTGTAAATTATATCTGAAAATATAGAATGCAATTAAAGTGAATATTGCAGAGTCTCTTGCTGCTGCTAGTCACTGTTTCTGGCAATTGTCATCATTTGTGACATAAGAAACAGCATGGGAGCCCAATGTCAGAGGTTGCATATCAGCTTCCATCCTGTCAGAAGAAATTTAATATTTAAAGATGCAGTCAGAATACTGATCCTGGAATAACACCAGTGCAATGCAATGAAGAATCAGACCCTTAATATTTAATCTAACATTCAACATTTAAATACAAAGTCTCTTCTTCTCACAGGATCAGAACAGATAGTCTCTAGCTCTGGAATCTTATATAGTTGGAATTTCAGACGCCACTCAGATATCACTTTTTTGTTTTTCACTAATCTGAATATCAGACTCGGCAGACATCAGTAATCATCTCAAACTGGGCTCCTGGGCTAGACACCAGAGATGACAAAGTAATGCAAATCTCCTGCCACCCAGGGACACGGCTGTCCAGCCATGTGCACCCACATGTCAGGGTGGTCTTGGATAAAGAAGGAAAACAAGCAGCAGGAGGTGGGCAACAGTTAGCGGATACGCCAGGAGTGACTCATGGGCTGCACATATGGGATGCTTTGAGTAGTGACTCATGGGCTGCATACATGGGATCCTTTGGGTCAGCCTGGAACTGACAGTGCTGTCTTTTGCCTCAAGAATTACACTCACTTCGCCACATGCTCGCTTGTACTGTTCCATCACACATTAACTGTAGCTAAAAATACCTTTTATTCTGCAATACAATTGATAAGTGGTGAAAATGAGTCATGGTGTACGCTAGTACAAGAAGGATCAGGCAAACCCACCAATACAACCTCAGGTCCTAGGCATAGCCTTCCAGTTACAGGAGGAAACATCCAATGGAGATCATACATGTTCCCTGTCTCTTCAGTTGTCATAACTTTCTGAGCATCACGGAGGAGCCATCTCATTAAGTATGGCCTCTCCTCTGGAGCACATTCCTTTCATCAGTCCACAAGAGCTTGAGTCTGGCAGCCAACAGAGCAGAGGTCACTGCTCTGCTTTCACTCCAGCCTAATATTTGATGTGCTGTTTGTTGTTATGTATCTAGGCACAGCAACACAATCCTGCTCCCACTCATTGATAATACCTTCTGTGACTCCCAGTCTCCACACCCTAGTCACTAGTTACAGAGACAAACCCAAGACCCTAGAATAGTAAACAGTACTACATGTATTGGTTACTACGTATCTCCTCTGAATAAGCAAACTTATTCCATAATGTGAGAAACATACAGTAAAAACCTACAGAACTACTTCAAATTGCAATCTATATCCGTCTGAAATCACGACATACTGCAGCATGAAGTTCCACAGAGTCCATTCCTGGTTTAAATAGTAAACATCAGCAGGTGTAGCTCTCACTGCCAGCAGATGGTTAAGACTAGTTTAAATCTAACACATAGCATTAATTTTATTGGAGTCCCATGACCCAGTGTTATCTTCCATAATTAAAAAAAAAAAAAAGAATTAAAAATCTTAGGAATAGGGAAATATTAAATGAGCAAATTAACTTTTAAATCATTGTTATCTCTGACAATCAGGGATCTATCTTTGAACACTATTTTGCATCCTATGATGTGAGGCTGGCAGAGTAACCTCAAGCACCCTGTGCTTCCTTGCACGGCACTGCAGCTACAACCTGAAGCACCAAAACAAGCAGCCTTAGTCCCATGGAAAGTGGCATGGTCTGAACGGGGAGGGAAAAAAAGAAAATATACTGTGGCACTGAAGAAAGGATGGCTCAGTGAATGGATATGTAAAAATTGTTGGGCGATTTAAGATTTGTGCTTGATAACAGGAAGTTTAAGTTTCATGTTGAAGACTTGGGGTCTCTCCTGTAGCAGAAATAAGGCAATGAAGAGAATACTAGTGACCACTTCACATGGACTTAAAGGGTAAGAAGTATCTTGTAAGAAGGAAAAGAAGAGGAATTTTGTTATAAAGTTAGAGGAAGAGGAGAGAGCAGATGAGACACAGGAAAAGGCAGAAAGCTAGGCAAATCACCCTGAGCTTAGGGTTGGGCCCAGAAGCAAAAATATATAGCTCTCAAACTGAAGACATTCTTTAAGCATGGGAAAGCAGAAATCTGTTTAGCAATCTTCTATAGGCAAGAACATTGCTGCAACAGCAAAGCAACTGTCTTATCATTAAGGCTGTTGTTAGCACTTTTCTGTATATGAAATCAAATACTTATTCTGAAATTTTTCTCCATAAGCAACTAGAATCATAGAAATTTTCTCTATTGGAGACCCTGACCTTTTGCAAGACTTGCTGCATCATTCCCGTCTGCATTTCTAGCTTGTTTTTGAACAACTGCAGATTTGGAGCCTCATTTCTTACACTTGGAAGTTTCCTGCTCAACCCATAGCTCATAATACTAATGGTATTTTTTTTCCCCTAATTACATTGCCTGAAGTTTTCTTCTCCTTTAGGCCATATATTTATTGTTTCCTGTCCAAAATGAATTATAATTCATCATAGCTACTGGCATTTTTGTTTAGCAGTTGGCTTGAGCTTTTTTTTTTTTCTTTTCTGTTGGACAAGCTGCAGGAACAGTTGTCTTTGAATCATACTTATTAAAATTGTATAATGGAAGTAATTTGCATTCCTGTTATGTCTACCATTGGCCTGATCCAGCAATGGACCCTCTAGGAACTGGTGAATTCTTTAAACTCTCCCCGAGGTAATATGGATTTGCAGACACCCTTTGCCTGACACAAAAGAAGTCAAGAATCTGGCAAAACCAATAATTTTCTCTCCACCAAAAAGCCATAAGAAAACATCCGCTTAATTCATTCAAACTAATGCAAAGGGGAATGCTGTAGGCTGTCATTTGTAATTTGGTTTCTTTTCCAGTATATGCAAAAATGTCAGACCAACAGAGGTAGATGTGCCATAGACATGCTGACAGAATTTGCTGTTTATCATGGTATAGGTTAACAGAGCTGAAGAGCCTAACAATAAAAAATCCTCAAAGGCCACATTTCTAGCACAATAATCCAATTAGACTCCTTACACCTTATCAGGATAGGTCCCAAACATTGCAAATGGAAGACAAGGTTCAGAATATACTTGCACTCAGTTTAGGACAATGTACCCTGTTTAAGACATAATGTATCTTCACTGGTCTGTTACCACCGACACAGTACGCGATGCGCAACATTGCCTCAAAGCAGCTGCTCTCCTCGCAGCTTTATAATGCTTATAGCAGAGGATGCTAGTTTAAATTTAAATACTTGGGTCAAATGTTCATGCTAATTGAATTTTAAATTGCCAGAATAGGTGAGCTAAGGTGATTGAGAGTTTTCAGAAGTGCTGTACCTTCCACCTGAGCTGTTCCAGTGGAGGCACGTTGCCCACATGAGAAGAGAATCTGGCCAGCAGAGCCTCACCTTAAAGAGCTAGGGGTCAGCAGCCCGATGTATAAAACGTACACTACTGGTGTCCCGGCCCGGCCCACCAGTCTCTGACTGCAGTCTCAGTGCCCGCATCATCAGCGGATACATTCTGCATGTCTTAGAAAAAGAGCCATGAAACCTTGTAGTTCTTCTTTCTTTCCTCTTTATACCATCCATTTATTTCTTTCCTTTTGTAAATCCATGATTTTTCCCTCTGATTTTCTAATGCTACGCATTCAAATGTGTTCTAGCCATTTACCGGCTATTCTGCCCAACAAGGAAACAAAAGAATGAAAGCTTAACAACTATAATCTATTAACTTGGCCAAGATGCAGAAGAATTAAAGACCTAGAAAACAGATACAACCAATTGCTCTGTCCTCTTGTGAAACTTTAAAAAGGAATTTCATGATCCATAGCATAAAACCAGAAGTGTCAAGTTTTCCATAAAGATGTCTTTGTAAAGGACAATTTGATTAGATATCTTTGAATCTTTTTTCAATGACCTACCTTTGGAATCATAAGTTTAAAATAACTCTGCTTTTTAATAAGACTGGTAAAGTAAGAGGTTTAAGAGATAGATATACAAATAAATATTTATTTTCTTAGTTTGCTTTTCCAAGACACTTTTATTCTGAGCAAGCTGTTAGAGGGGTAAAACTTCCCTACAATTATTCATTGAACCATCACTTGGGTTTCAGAGGCAAGATAATATAACAGCATTTATGGTAGCAAGAGCTAAAGTGTTGAAACTGTAGCAGAGAAAAACTTTAAAACTCACACAGTAGGAAAACTTCGTTATGAATAAACAATAAAAACCCAGAGTGTGATAAAATAGCATTATTGAAGGAAATACCAGTACAGTATAGAGTATGTGCATTGAAAATGCACAGCTGTTGTTGTAAACTCATAGTATATTGAAAGTGGAATAATTTATATACTAATAAAGAATAATTAATAATAATTCATAATTAGTTGACATATAAGTTATAATTGTATAAATTAATTAAATAAAACAATAATCAAATAATAGATGAGAAAATAAATAATTTTAAATTAATCAATTCATTAATAAGTGGTTTAAAACAACAAGGACCTAAGTACTGAAGTTCAGTACGTTTTGACTTTAACAAGCATTTGACTTTCATTCCTATCACTTCAGAAATACAGTGAAATTCTAGGTGCAACTGATGGATTTTTTAAACTTCTTTATGTTCAGAGTGGCCTCTAAAGCAAGCTGCAGTGTGGTGTTAAGATTAATTTTGTGGACAGATGCATAGCAGCATGACTTTCTGTGGTTTACAGTAAGTCAACAATACCAATGTCATCAAGATTCATGCAGGGACCTCACAGCTATTTGTCCAAGCCCTTTTGTGGCATCTAAAAGAGCTTAATAAGCTGGATTTCTGAAAAAGGAACTACAGTTGTTACAACATAGAAAAAATAATCTATTAGCATCTTGCTTCAATTTCTCCCTCAAATTTGGCATTTAATTACCTGCCAAGTTCAAATGGGAAATCTTAATTTTAAAGAATAACGTGCATTACATCGTTCATATTTACACATGTTTATTCTAAGAGTACTCATTCAAGATGAGCTATTTATTTCTTTCTTCTTCAGGGATCTGCATTCCCCAAGTAATACTGTATTTGCCTCTGGATGGAAAACTGGTAGAAGCTTCTTACGTTACTGCTATGAACGTCCTTTTATCCCCAGAGTGAAGACAAAAAGGGAGGCAAGTTGCATCACATGTGCCACAGAGTGAGTGAGAACAGGGGAGAAAATCTGAGAAGCTACTTCAGTTTAGCAGCTCTATGATAACTTACTGTATATATGCTTCCCCTGTTGCAAATCTGCGGTGATTTGAGGTTGCTTACCTGGAACTGATTAAATATATTATTACTGTTGTAAATAATATTCATCTGTCACACTAATGCTTCTGCTCCTCTCAAAAAAAGGATAAAATGTCACTAAAATAAATTATCTGCTGTGGTCATATTACAGTGCATACAAGGAATTGGCTTGATTTATTTTAGTGAGGTGACTGGGGACACAACTCTTTGGTAAGTATAAAAAAGAAACCAGAAAATGTTTGTGTTCTTTAAAGAGCAAAATGTTGAAGTAACAGTCCCAGATAAAATCAGTATGTCATAAGCTTCCATCCTGTCATTTGTCTGGTTGGTGTTTTAGAATATGCACTTTAAATTCAGAGAGGTCATCTGAAGTACTGTCATTGCAACAGACTAAAAGGACTTAAGAAAAAAAAAACAAAAAAAAACCATTAAAAACATTCCTGCCCTCTAAAACTCTGACCTAATGCTACACAGCATTGTGTTAGGTCCAGAATCCTCTTGGTGTGAGTCAACTACCATACATGTACATTCATATTAATAAATTAATTAGGTCCTTCAGAACCGAAAGTTACTTGCTATGTCCTGCAGTTGGTTGTACCCTCTGGTGCTACTTCTGTATTGAATTACTTCAATTACTAAGAAATATCAGCAAGTTTTATCACTGAAAGCATCACTGGACAAATGAACAATCTCCAATGAAAAAAACAAAATAAGAAAAGGAAAAGAAAACCTTCACATTTAGAATGCTAACTGCTGAAATAAAACCGTCCCACTTCAGCAAGTGCAGTGACTGTAGTGACTCAAAACAACAGTGACACTGAACCAGAACAGTGTACAAAGATATAACAGCAATTTTCTCAAATCCTAGGGTAAGGATTAAAAAACAAAAAAGAGATATGTTCGATGAGAAACACCAAAAACTAGAAGAAAATCGTCTCGGGCCACAAGATAGAAGTGATGGCAAAAGACACTACCTCTATTAGTTTGTAGATGAAAAAATCAGATTGAGATTTAAGTCACGTTTTAGAAGCTTCACTTTGCTCCCTTTTCAGCACAGAAAAGGTAAGTATGACCATCAGATAAGATATACCATATCCTGGAAACCAACTAGAAATATAAGAGACTGTTCAGTGAAAAAATAATTTTGCATAAATAATTATTTTATACTTGCTAAAATCAAAATTGTAAACTGACATAAAATGAACCATAAGGTAGGGCTTTGTTTTTTAGAAAATAATGAAAAGGATATTTTTGAAAAATAAGTTGAATAATAATTAAAGGAAGTTCTTTAGTTTCAGTATTTGTATTTTCAATTATTGCTAACAATTGGGAAAAAATTCCTTCATAATTAAACTATAGCTATTAGAGAAATGCAATGACTTCATAATAACAGAAACTCCTTTTGATTGACTTGTAATATTCATAAACAGCTCTCTGATTTTTTTTTTTTAAGTCTGCTGTTCACCATTACTCAATTGCAGAAAATAGTCACAGCTTGTTTAATTCACAGGATATTGACTAGTCATTAATATCTCCACAATGTCCATTAATATCTCTTTTTGCAGCTAACAATAAAAAGATGCCAATATGATATTTAAATCAAGGCAGCAAATAAGACCAGTAAATTCCAGTCAAGAGAAAAGTTATTTAAAATATTTGGTGATTTGAAAAGCGAGCTTCATAGGTTTGTACTTTTTTAGATATTTGAGGCAATTTGAGGCCTCAAAAAGTTACAAGAAAAATATTTTCATGTTGATAGCCAAAATTACCAACCATTTTACAACAGATGTACAGAAGACACAGGAGTCTAACAGAAGGTGTAGAGGTTAGCCCAATGTCTAATGTTTCATAAATTAAGAGTGCTTGGAAAACAGAGAATTTAGAATTTGGTTTTTTACTCCAATGTTTGTATGTTTAAATATTGTATGTATATATAAAGTTGCTAAAGCTTCCTGCATTGCCAAAAGCTAGTTCCTCCTTAGTAACCATGCTAATCTAGTCTAAGCTTGTAAACACAGCAAGAAAACTCGGAAGGGAATGCAGACAGAGTCCCCCATTACAGATCACGTGAGCCCCAAAGTATGTCAAAAAGCCAAAGTAAACAAATGGTTACAATGAAAAAAAGTAGATTAATCCTAAGCATTTATTTTCAGATCTCAATTTAATAACTACGTTTGATGATGGATACAAAAGGTTGCATTGTTATACTATCATGTCAAGAGAACAAAAAACAGTATTTGAGACAATCTGTATGTATTTCCTGCCTTGTACTCATTTGTTGGGGTTTTGCACTGCTAAGTACAGAGTTCCATTTAGCAGTACAAGGAAAATATCCTCATGCTCACATTTCATCAAAATCTCATTTTCTTCCCCTTTCTGCCCCTCCCATCCCACTTCTACCCAGCATCTCACTCCACATATCGACTGAATTCAAATGGTCTACAGAAGAAAGCAATCTGGTTCCATACTAAATTATGACACTCAGTTGTTTTCTTTCTGGACTAAATTAGGGAGAGCATATTATCGGTGTTCACAAAGCCCCTCCTTTATGCCTCCTTGAAGTCCTATTCTCTTATACTATATCCATGGTTGTACTACTTTGTCCTCTTCCAGGGTACTGTGATAAAACCAATCTCATCTTCTTTCTCTGATGAAGAAAAATCATGACATATATCATTCATGGATGAGAAACTCCCTCAGTGGACTAACCTGCCTCCATCTGCTTGAAATTAAGAGAGCAGCCTATGTCATATCCTATGTGTTCAGAATGATCCCACTTCCACCTCGGTGTCTGAGATGTCAAAATGAGTAGCCCAAATATTTGGCTGTCCTGAAACATTTTCCCTATTTGAGAGATAGGGTACGTGCCAACTTGTGCTTGTGTACACATATATGCACAGCCACGTGCAAGCACCAGAACAAGCACACACACCTAGTACAGGGCTGTGCTGTTCCACAGCCAAACACTAACCTGTATTTTCCACTCAATGGCTATTCCCAGAAATTCTTTTGAAGAGGTTGCTATACAGAAGCCCTATAAGAATGTGTTCAGCCTCGGAACAGAGGTAGAGATTTCCAGTGAGTCCAGAAGATGGGAGAACTCTATTACATGCAGGTGAAACTGCTCTCCATGAAGACCAGGCTCACTGCTAAACATTCTCCTATAAATACTACTTTCTAAACAAAAATGCATATAATTTCAAATCCTGCCATTGTAGACAAAAGTTATATTGTCCTTAAAAACAGCTAATAAGTAGGTTTTTTTTTCACGGCACTTTTTTTCCCCAGCTGTTTGTGAAAATAAAATATGAGTGATTCAAGCCATAACACTTAGAGGCACCAATGGCTTAATTATTTAACAATTCCTGGACTGCTGATATTTCCAGCCTGTGGACTTAGTTACAAGCTCAGACCTAGGGAATTGTGTTACTGAAAACAGATTATTAAATAATGAAATACAGGCTTTGAAAAGCCTCTGAGATGTTTACCTTTAGGAATAAGACCAGCATTAAGAGATTTCTAATAAAATATTGAATGAATTAAGGGACCTCCTTTTTCTGTATGCAGAGGTTACATTTAAATCCCCTCACTGCATAGCAGCCTTAGGCAACACAACCTGACTTGACATTCTGCTGCCTTGAAAAGGATGAAGAAGTCGGGTTTTCCTACATGAAAGGAAGACAGGACTCTTCCTTCTACTCTTTACTTGTTCTCTAGTCTCCCTAGTTGAGTAAGGCTGTAGTGATTGAACTAAAAGCCCTAGAAAGACTTTGCCTGACTTTCATTGGATTTTAAGTGTACGTGTGTTTATTTTCTAGCACTGAAGCTACAGCAGAGCTAACTTTTGTTTGTGAAGCTTGTAACTGAAGCAGCCTTAAGCCAAATCAAGCCACACAAGGTTTTGTCAGGGCTAGAGGTTCTGGCCATCAGCGAGCACAAAAAGAGATTAAAGCCCTGCAGGGTTGCTTGAAGGACCCCTTCCACGTCAGACAACATCGGTGAAAGTCAAGAAAAACAGGTTGCTACTCTGAGTCTGTAAAAGCTCCCTTTGAGAGCTAAATAAAAATAATATCAGGAATTTTGTAAATACGCTCCAGTAATCTTTCTTCCATATGTTAATCTTCAAAAGAAAACTACAGCCTAGTAGTATTTGTTTACAAATTTGCAAAATTTTGCCTGAAACCCGACTCCGTGATTCATTAGCTGCACTGCTAAGGTCACTAATCCTTTCACCACAGCCACATCAAGTCACAGAGTTGTAGGTATACATCTCTTAGCATCTTAGCTTCAACTAAGCATCCGATTCTCTCCCTGAACCACTCTCTTGTCTAATACTGGCAGCCAGCTCCTGTCACTGCCCCTTTTCCTGACACACAAAGAAAGCATTTGGCTGGTATAGCTGTGTGATAACGCATGTACACTTCCAGGTGCAGGCTGTCAAGCATCAGCTCTGCTTTCCCCACCTCCCCAAAATCTCTCAAAGAGTGAGCTATGTTTGGCCGTGAAGCCCGATAACTGCCTTAATGATAAGGACTGTGACAGCAATAGGTGAAAATTGCTGGAATTTTCTGTGTTACTGACACAAAATAGGACTTTGTCTCATGATAATGCCAGCTATTGTGATATTTGCAAAAACATTAAGATTTAGGTATCTGCAGGTAGCTAGAAGGAAAGCACCAATCATCCATTGGTGAATAATGGACTGCAGTTGATCTATCTTCTTCATAGTTTTGTAAAAATTAATTCCACCTCTCTCAGCCCTCTCTTCCCCATACTTGAGAGTCCCAGATATTTCAGTCTCTCTTTGTTATGCTGCTGTCCCATCCTCTTGGCCATTTTAGTTCCTTTCTCTGTATCTCCTTTAACTCCAGACTGGCCTTTTAGAGATGGGAGACAATTATCACATACAGTTCTTAAGATGTAGGCAAAGACAAATTTTTATATAGCAGCAAAGCAGTGTTCTCTCTCTTTTTCTTGGTGCTTTTCCTGATGAACCCCAACATTTTCTTATTTGGAGGAACTGTGTTATAACCATATAACTCACATCTTGTCTTTTATTTTCTAGATATTTTAATTGCATTAGGAAATAAATACCCTATTACACTGCAGCACTGGTTGTTCTTATTCAAGGCTATAGACGGGCGTGACCCATGTGGTTTTGATTTAAGGCCTGATGCAGAAGTTTCCATAGTAGGGTCCCAGGCACAGGATTTTGACCTGGCCCGACTCTTCTGCACAGACAAAAAGATAAGACTTTTAAATAATTTCTGGCACAGACCATGAAGACTTTAAACATAGCTTAAAAGGGTTTTACACACTAAATCAGGGCTCAATACCTCTCTCCCTTGTGATGACTTCATCTGTCATGGCCCAGACATTCTTTGAGTCTGTCTACAGGCTGCAACTCCCCTTGTTCCTAATGAGGCCAAACCGAATGTGACACTGACTGAATAGTAACTTCTGGCTTACCCAGAAGAAAGCATTATTTGGAGAAAAAGCTAAAACAAAGAGCTCCGTGCATATGTTTTCCCTTAACTATGCCTCAGCTTTGCCTAGCACGGGGTGGGTAATTCCCCTCATCCTAGCCCATCCTCATCTGCAATAGGGGATCATATCAAAAGGCCTGGATTCTTCACTATGATTAAAAGACAGATAAGTGGGAAAAGCTCAAGAGGATCACTGCATAAGAACATATCTCTGTCTCATACTAACACAAAGGAAAGCCAAAAGACAGTAAGGAAAAAAAGATAAATCAGACCCATTAGGGTCTAGATATACATCCAACAAAACTTTGAAATCCAAGACTTGTCATACTAGTCAACTTTCATTTTTATGGACAACTTGGTCACGTCTTTTTCTGAATCCCTAATCCTCTTTTGTTTTCCCTGTAAGAAGTCATTCCCAATACTTGTTCCTGTACAGTTGCTACTCCCATGACATCTTCCCTGTCAGAGTTTGTCTCTGTACTCATCACCTCAGCTGGGATGTAGATTGTTTGGCATGGGATGTGTGACTTACACAAGGGTCATTAATTCTTGATACATCTGCAAAGCTCTTGATCTTAGTCTTAGCCTTTTAAGCAAACTTTTAAAAAGGGAAAGGAGAAACAGGTTGCAACACAAATTTATCTTTTTGTCTGCCAGCAACAAAGGAACCAATTGGCAAAAAATTCTGTCCCACCTCTGCATGCCTGCAAACGAGGGAGAGAGTAGAAAAACTCTTCCTAATTCTATTTCCAAGGGCTAAAAAATGCTGCCAAGCCTATTTACAGTCCAGTTCAACTTCTTATTCAATAGTTTCCAAAAAAAGAAAGTCCTTTCTTAATCTTAGGCAACATTAAGACACCTATATACTATTTCTCTGGAAAAGCAGTGACATGTCATGGATACCTCGTTCAAATTATTTGTGCAATTACTGTTTTGCAGATACATTCTTTGCTGCACTGTCCAAAGTAAACCAGTCTCCAAAGAGTAGATTGACATAGGTTGATTTCCCTTGCAGCTTATACAGACAGTCCCAGAAGTAAAGGTTTTGCTGAATCTTTGTTTAAATCAAACTGAAATTCAACTGTTAACCCTTCATAGCTGTAAGTGCAGGTAAAAAAGTCTTTTCACAGGCCAAATGCAACATGAACTGTAATTATTCATGTTTGCTGAGGATCTAGTCCAATGTCTTTCAGAAGCTCACAAGAAACATCTCAAGTATAAACACACAGCATTTGCTGTCACCAGAACAGCGTATTTCCATCTAACACAGAACTTAAGGGTGCCACCAAAGAGCAATTAAAAAATTACTTGCACTTTCCCAGTACATCAGATCATCCATCAGTGATGGGGGAGAACCCATGATACATTTATCAGAGAGAAATCCAAACAGTCAATTCATAACAGAAACTTACCGAAGAGATATACAGGAAAGGTGCAGGATCTTTCCATTCATATGCTGTTCCTGGGAAGAAAAAAAAAAATAAATCTTTGATTTATAAAATAATATATGTTTTTCCTGAAGCCTTAGCTTGTTGTTAATAAATTATTTTTTTAATTATAAGGCCATTGCAGTTGCTCACACGTTATTTTTTTCTTGGTCAGCTTTTTTCACCTTTTTTCTCTTTTCCTTTGTACGTGATTATGATGTCATAAAAACCAGTATGCCTTCTTGAATTAATTTAAAATACAAGAGGCACTGTTCCATATTTCACAGCATTTATCTCCAAGAACTGCATAAGCAGGAAATGACCTGCAAGTATAATAAACAGATGGAGCACTTTTTTTAAATTTTCTTTATTAATCTGGGCAGACAGCGTTCATATGTCAGAATCACAGTTATGCACAATGAACCTTTGAACAATGGTCCAGTGCATCCAGATATGTCTGGTAGTTGGGCCAAGACATTTTAGCACTCTTCAACATTTATTTCAGGCTATGATTGACTGGCTGGTAGAGATTTTTGTCAAATATTTTCAGAGATGAGTCTTTATTAATATGGAATAAATTGTCTAGTGCAAACAGATGGTAACAAGAGAGATGAGAAAAACAGCTCTTTTGATTTGCAGAGAAAGATCTTTCCTATCCTAGGGACCATGGAGTGTGGCTTCATCTAGACTTCCAAGAGGCACTGAGCTCCAAGTAGATTGGAAACATGTTATTTAACATATGTGGCTTAAATATTCACCCTTTGCAGAATTGCAGAACAGCTGAGGTTGGAAGGGAGCTCTGGAGCTCATCTACTCTAACCCCCCTGCTGAGGCAGGGACATCTTACAGCCAGTACCGTGTCCAGATAGCTTTTGAGTATCTCCAAGGTGGGAGATCCCACAACTTTGCTGGGCAATAAGCATCAATTGCCCTCACAGTACAGGAGTGTTTTCTGCTCTTCAGACAGCATCTCCTATATTTCACTTTGGGCCCACTGCCTCTTGTCCTGGCACAAAGCACCACTGAAAAGAGTCTAGCTCCATCTCCTTTGCATCCTTCTTTCAGGTATTCATATACATTGATAAGTTGCCCCCTGAGCCTTCTCTTCTTTAAGCTGACCATTCCCAGATCTCTTGGCCTTTCCTCTGATGAGTCCCTCAGTCATCTTAGTGTCCCTTTGCTGGACTCTCTCCAGGAGTCCCATCTCTTGTACTGGAGAACTGCACACAGCACTCCAGGTGTGGCCTCACCAGTGCTGAGTACCAGGAGGCATCAACATGCTCCTCCTAATGTAGCCCACCAAATACACATCAAATACATAATCATGAGGAAATATAGGATGCAACTTTCACAACAGAATTAGCAGTGCTTTACTCTTTGCAATAAAAGCCTGAGCTTCAATTTTGCTGACAACCTAAGTCACCTACGTTTGATTAGAGCTGACACCAGATGCAGAGCCAGAGTGTGAAAGTGGTGATGGGCAGGTGGATATGGGGAACAATCTACACAAAGTCTACTCAGGGACCAAGCAGTCGCACAAATGGATGAGACACTTTTTCTACTGCAGGGGAGAAATTGTCCCCTCCAGCATACCCAAAGAGAAAAAGATGGTAGCACAGTGGAAAAGAATAAGAGAATCTAGGAAGTTAATACTCTATATTCCCTGAAGTGGGGTAGCTTTGGGCAGCTTTCTACTATACAGAGAAATAAAGTTCTTCCCTACTTAAGGTGAAATTTCCCCCTAAGCTACCCAGGGGCTGATATGGCACTGCACTGGCCTGAATTCAGACTATAAATAATTTGCCTTAGCCTACACCTTAAAACTTCATTAACTATGACCTTTCAAAATAAATTAAACTTGGCTCACTTTGAAACATCCACTTTCTGTTGTCCTAATCCTTTTCATAACATTATCACCTTAAAAAACATGAAAGGGTATCATGTTATTTAGAAAGCAGATATAAAACAATTAATCAATCTTTTAAATGCATGAGAGACTTTTCTGCCTTCTGACTGATTTTTAAACCATCCTTATTTTCAAATATCACAGGGTTTTTATTGTGATCATTTTCCAGTAATTTTCTTTGGAGGTAGTAAATAAAAACTGTGGGTTTCTTAGTAGACATCTCTTTCCTAAATAAACCTTGCTTCCCACTGTTTCTTGTGTTTGATTAGCTAGAAATAATTGCTCTCAGACTTTCATGGTCCATTATGGCTCTCTGCTCCCAAGACCTTCCCTTGGCCTGACTTACAAAGGGCAAGAAATTGGCTCTTACACTTGCTGACATGTGGCTGGTGAAATCTGTAGGGAAGTCGTGTAGAGGTGAAGAGCACATTAATCAAAGATAATAGCAAAATGCAACTGTCCCTCATTAGAGGGATAACTGAACAATTCACCCTGATTTTCAAGCAGACTGGGTTCTCCTGCTTTTATCAAAGACAATAAACAGACTTCATTATAAATATAAATGCAGAGTGCCAGGTTCCACAACAGAAGTTTAAATCAGGAGAGGCTGTGTTCAAGTCAATGCAACCAAGCTGGTATATTGGCATAAAAACTAACAGATAATCTGTAGGCAACAAGTAAGAATTTTGACCACACAGTCACATTTTGTTCTCCAGAAACTGGCCTGATTTTTCAAGTAATGCAAGCAGGATTTGAAATCAGATACACATATATTGCCAAATTATGATCAGAGTTTTTGAAACTATTCTAGAAATGTATCTATACACAATTCTACAGAAAGAGCTTTACACGAACACCTCTCTTTTCTCTTTCAACCCTCTTTGCTGTTTCCTGCAAGCACAAAGAAATCTTCATTTGCCTAGCTTAGAGACTTCACTTAATATCACAACTTTCAAAAGCTACAAAGAAGTTCCCACAATGCATTTGAGATTAAATTCCAACGCTGATTTTAGTCTATGAATCAGCTAGTCCTATGGGTTTTTTTCAGCTTCCATTTGATCCAAGAGCCTGATCTCAGAAGTGATCACTTCAACTGTTCCAGTTGAACTATTTAGCATTGAACAAAGTCCAAGAAATGTAAAATACCATAGGAATATTAATTACCAGAGAATAAAACTTGAAATGCTTACATGAATTCACTGAAGTATTCCCCCAAATGAATAAACCTTTGCAACTTCTGTTTGAGGAGCCCAACTGTCCCTGATTTTTTTTTAATCTCTGCAGAATTTGGAGTCCCAGAAGGAAACAAGATGTGGATAGGGAGAAGGGGCAAGTTCTATATTTGCTATACCCATGCTATAAAAAAAAATATACAATCTGCACTTACTCTCTGGTTGTTTTGGGTTTTTTTTTCATAGAAGAAAAACATTCAGCTGGGAAAAGCCAGCTCAATTCAGCATAGAAATCAAACTCCGTTTGCATGACCATTTCTCTCTGAATATCTGTCTAGAGCTGTGGGATCTGCTGGAAGATACCACAGAAACTCGGCAAACCAGATTAGCTCTGCCTCTTTTACTTACTTTTCTTCAGCAGATTTTTCTCCTTTTGGGGGTCCATGATATAATGGATATAAAAACTTCATTTGGGTAGTGTCCTTAGTCTAGATCATTAGCAGAGTTTAGCTACTTGGCTCTATTGTTTCTCTGACTGAGAACACCAGCCTTTAATTAGCACAAAGACAGATTTACATGATAGTCTATTAACAAAGGGCACAATCACAGTACTTGATATACTAGGATAAACCAGTAGAAGTATTCAAACTGTGGGGAAAAAAAAAAAAGATAAAGCCTACTTTTTTCTAACCATTATAACCATTAGTTTGATATTTTTTTACTACATACAGGTTTTAAATGCAACTACATTTGCAACTTGTTACCCTGTATTAGTAATATTATAAACCTGTATGAACTTTATTCCCAGACTGATGGACTTTAATCCTATAATCCTGCCAAGAAAAACATTTCACATTCACTGCAGTAAACAAGAGCTCTACAAATGTAGAAGGAAGTCATTTACCAGATGTTACTATTTGTCTTAGGAGTCTGTCTTTGACTTTTGCTTATTTTCTCTTGACCTTGTAGGCTTCTCCCATACACACTTGGCACAGAAAAACAAATGTGAAACTTTTGAAAGCCTGTTATTATCCATCAAAAATGTTCCTTGAGTCCTAAAACATATATCTTTTTGGTGTGTCAGAAGAACTACTCATATCATTTGACCCCCACAAAAGGATCACTATATCATGTTCCTGAAACTATGAAACTACCATGTTTTCTGAAACTATGCCTTCATGCTTAACTTGCAGTTTTTGCAAGGTTCTGCAAGGTACTGAACAAATAAACCACATAGAATCCCAGGTAGGAAACGCAGTTGAATTATCTCATTCAAAATCACAGAAAAGGAAGATTAGATGATCTGTGTTTACTTATGACAATATATTCTTGCTGTTATTAATGAAAGAGTCAACAATATGAATAATTCAACAACTGCAATGAATGTAGGTATTCCCATTTCAGACTTTTAAAACAATTCTCCCTTTCCTTCCTAAATAAACATGAGACTGCTAGTAATAAAGCTACGCAGCATTTGAAATGCACGTGGCCACTTCCCGATACGTTTGTTCACGTACATACATGCACTCCACTCCACGCATATTCCTGCTGTGTGAGCTAAACCTGAGGGTCATGTGTAAATCACTGTCGCTAGGCGTGTTTCTCTGAACTAAGAACCTTCCTCTCACTCATCACAGATGGAACTAACACATGCTGCCACTGGACCTTGGACATTGAACTTCAAGAACTGCTGAGAAGTTTCCAAAAATTTAAAAGCCAGTGTCAGAGTAATAGTTTGAAAGCAGCTGTCATAAATAGAGGAAAAAAAACACAGAGCAAGTTGTGAAAAGCACTTTCTACTACACCATAATTTCAGATTGGCCTGGGCTCTGCTTTCACCAGCTGCATTTTAGCAGCTCCAGAAGATGGGGGCTGTGCTGCTGTTTAAGCCCAGAAGATGGGATGTTTAAGCACAGAAGATGGGATTTAGTCATGTTCTTTTAGCACTTTTTCTTCTGTTATCACATCCCTCTCCTTTCTTCCAAATGCCTACTAAAAATGTTTAGTAGCATGGGAAAAGAGAGCTGAAACAGCAGAAAACGTCCAAAG
Organism: Scolopax mira; assembly: GCA_004320125.1. Taxonomy (NCBI): domain Eukaryota; kingdom Metazoa; phylum Chordata; class Aves; order Charadriiformes; family Scolopacidae; genus Scolopax; species Scolopax mira. The sequence continues at coordinate 122,459 of BJBW01003784.1, forward strand.
CCCCAGCTCCTGTTGCTAATACATGCAACTGTATTAAAAGGACAACATTTCTCTCCGTCGTTGCTGTGAACAATGGGCAACTGGTCCGACGTTGTGCCTGTGAGATGGAGGGGAGGAAATGTTACACCAGATTTCTTGTTGCTAGTTGACAGTAGAGGAATGGCACTGAGGAACAGCTTTGCCACACTCAAAATTGAGTTGAGACACAGTCCCAGCCTTTTGGTTTTGGCAGTCCTAGACAAAAGGTGGAACTAAAAAGAAAGCAAAAAAACCTGAGCCTCACACTGAGATCAGCCCAGGCAACAAACAGGACACAGCTGTACGAAAGGAATAGCCTAATTCAGCAAAAATGCTCTGACCAGGACTGTAACCATGGGGCCAGTCACTGAACAAAGCAGCAGAGACCGAGATTCACATATATTGCATCCAAAAAGAACTGAGCACCACCAGAAGCAAAAACATCCTGATTGGGACAGTGAGTCAGCTGGGGCTGAGAATCACAGCAAGGGAAATGGAGGTCTGTAGGCACTCGAGGCTGTGTATAACCACAATGCACAGGATGTGTTTGAATCACAGTAGAGAATTCGGCATCCGCCTTCACTCTGGTTGAGGTTTTGTTGCTTCTCAAGTGATTGTGCACATTTCTATCTCAATGCACTATGTATGTCTGTGACAACTGCTTCTCCTCAGAACTCATGGAAAAGATCCAAGGCATTTGAACTTAGAACGGCCTGGCATAAAGAATTGTCACATTCCCTAGGATGATGTCGGAGACTACTATTACCAATTCAGGTAAGATGAAGGATGGAGATGCGACCATAGTTAAAGAAAATTATTTAGCTTCAGTTCAACTGAATACATGAATCAACATTAAGTCCTTGAATTTGAGTTTGTCTTTCACTGAAGCTCTTACACCACTGTTGATTCACTCCAGAAATATTCTGTTAGGGCTAACAAGTATTTTGAAATTTTGCAACATTTTAATCACATCCGTCCTGCTCTGTCTTCCTGACAGCCCTGACAATCATTTTATCTAAAATACAAATACTTAAAAAACTAGAAGGGAAGAATGTAAGACATATCACAGAACTAAATAACAGCTAGAGCTTATATTTAAAATATCTTTGGGAAAAAAATGCACTCTTTTCCTTAATTAATAACTTTATTTAGGTTATAGCTGTTTTCACATAACTGTATTGCTAATCAAAGAAAAATAACCAGAAAACCAGATGGAAATTACCAAGATAATTGCAGTTGCTTGAGGTACGGCTAACAAAATCAGCATCCATTTTGCACATGCACACATACATACTTTTGTTCCTCTTTAGGTCTTTAAAAATCTTCTGTGATGTGCACCTTACTATTCAGAAATAAGTCATACATGTACATTTTAAAAGACTATAAAGTTGTACACAGATCAGAGACAAACACTAATAGAGGAAAGAAAGAGGAAAATGAATAGTTATCATATGACTCCCAGAAACTACAAACAAATGAAAGCAAAACAAACTCACTCTTAAAACAAATGTGAAGTCAGAGAATTTGATGGGGTTTTTTCCCTGCAGTTTCCTGGGAACAGATTTTAGAAACATGCACATAAGTAACTTGAATGTATATGTCACGTGGATAGAAGCATTAGCAAAATAATCCTTGGTTACTTTTCCTCTTGAACTGTCTCTCAGTCCTTGCACAGCGTCTGTACAACAAGCTTGCAAATAATAAGCTGCCTGTTGGGGCAAAAGTGGCAAGGGACAATTTTGTCAGCAACAGAGAAAAGTCATGTGTAGAGAGAGTGACAAATAAAAGTTTCAATTAGCATCTTGGAAAATCAATTTAGAAAACTCAATGTTCAAGAATTGCTTTATACAAAATCTTGAGTTGTTTTAGAAATATTATGATGGATGTAAATTAAGAAAAGAGCACAGCTGGGGAGAGAAGAAAATAACAATTAAAAGCTAAACTTCTGGAAGGAAGAATATATATTTTGGATAACGTTTTGCTCCCTCTGTTCTCTTTCCAAAGCCATCAGAAACAGCAAGCTTACTTTCTCACTAACAACTTTCTAAAAAGTAGATGAGTTATGCATCAAGTTAGAAAAGAAATTAATATTAGATGTATGTAAAAATCAAAAGGGTCATATAATTATAGTAAAAATAAGAGGCCCTTTCATTTTTTAGTTTCACATCAGCTACTACTTGTCAATGCATTGGTTTTGACTGTAAGTTCTCCAAGAAAAATACTGTCCCAGTATTTCATTCTTGTATAACCAATAACAATAATAATTTGTTAAAATACAGCATCAGGAATACCTAATTGGTTTTCTACAACACCCATAGTTATCACTCCCCCCTTTTCACTAATCTTACATAAATATTTGGTATGTATGGAAATAATCTGTGATGGATAAATCCTGAAAAGGTGGTTGCTTAAGCATCAAAACTTAGAGAATAAATTACCAGAACATTTTCAAACTATGTGAAGGGGAAACCCCAGCTCTCTTCATAGGAGGTAGCTGAAATCTACATAACACACAACTGCACTTGTATAATAAGTTCTTGTATTGATTCAGTAGTTTGAGTAGCTGCCACTATCCCTTCTGCATTGCATTTTCCTTATAATATATATAAGCTCCAAAAGCACACATTTTGCAACACCTCAGCTTTGCTTAATCAAGGTCTCACCATTAGCCTGGTTAACAGAAAGTCGATTTTAGTGTCTCTCTTCTACTCTTGCTCCAATTGAAAAGCTCTATGACTGCACTAGAAGATTGAGTTCTTCTTGTATAATATTTTGCATTTTGCAATTTTTGCATTTTGTTTTTAAAAAGCAAGCAAACAAAAATACTCCAGTGACTTGTGACCAAAACCAGCTGAATTTGCACAGCAGATAAAGAACAAACAAACACCAGAAACACAAAGTGTGAAGTCCTTGTTGTTTCTGCCTAACAAATAGGCTCATGTTTTCCCCTCTCAAGTTTGCTGCTGCTTTTGTGGGGTGTAGTTCAGGGAATTTTGGTCATATAGTGGCAAGTATCACAATGCACACATCGAGTTATGCCAAAAGACAGGATGGAAGGAGGAGACAGAAGTCTGTGTATTGAAAAAAAAAAAAAAACCACCACAAAAAACCACAAACAACAAACCCAAAAGGGTGAGAATTTTGCTTTGAAACGTTCATGGACAAACACCGAGATCCTCAGCAGTTTAGTTAACTCATTTGCTTAAAGGCAGCAATATTTTTTAAAAGACTACAAGAAACAAGTGAAAACAGCAAGAATAAACACTGTAGTTTAGGCTAAGAGATAGGACATGGAGCAAATGTTCTGCAGACCACTCTGAAACAGACGTCTTCTGAAGATGACTTGCCCCTTCTTTCTTCCAACAAAGTCATGAGCAGAAAGCATGGTTATGATATTCAAAAGTGGTTAGGAAGATAGCTGTAGTGACATATGCCCTTTTTTTTAATGCAGTTATGCGTGAGCACGAAATGCTCCTGTGAATTAATTCCAAGTCCTACTCATTCTTTTACCTAAAGTTGTTGCTATTGAGAACTGCCCAATACTCAGAGTGAATCAGAGACTGAACAAACCCAAAGTTGGGTAATTGTGTATTTGGAAAGAAAGCAGCTTCAGGCCCTTTGGGGAGTAATAAACAAGCTTAGCTTTGTGTGAATGCAGTAATTTTTATTTCAAAAACAGAACAACATAAAACCAATATGGCACACATTTAAATAACACTAAATGACTAGAGGTTGCTGTCAAAATAGAGCTGTAAACAGACATCCTAACGGAAAGGACACATTTGCAGGGAATCAGCTAGGATGTATACAACCATGCGTCCAGTGTGCTTCAAAAATTCATTGTGCTTGTCCTATTCTTTTACCACATTTGGAACTGACCCCAAGTTTACCACAAAGCCCCCAGCCTCCACAATAGCTTTGTACAAACAGGTAGTGTACAGGAAGAAACGGCCTATGTGCTGGGTAAGGATGTGGCCATGACTTGCATATATACCAATCTTTTCTGTGTTCCACAGCATACTCAAACCCATAGAGCCATTGCTCGTTGCTATACTATCACTCTATCAACCCTATTGCTGCTCAGAGATACATAAAGTGAATATTTAGTTTGCTTATTATAGGAAATATGGAGTATTCATAATGAGGACGGCTTGTTGATCTTGATTTCTCAGGACTGAGTAATTTCAGTACCTGCAAATAGCATGTGGCTATTTTGAACTTGCATGTTGTCATACATCTAAGAAAAAAAAAAAAAGCATAACAAAATCTTGTCTTGGAAAGCCATGACACTGAATAGGACTAGAAAGTTTAGAGAACAATTAGCTAGCCCTGAAGCAAACTCCTTATAAACGCAAGACAGAGGAGCCTTAATCTGCTGGATCCTGGGGAAATTTTCCCTTCTAGAAAACGATTGCTATCTTTTAGCAGATGTGGCCAGGTCTCAGGACTGGCAGCTACACTCCATTTCTGCATCAGGCAAGGCAAACAGTACACAGAAAATCTCTTCCCTTTCCCGATTCATTTCAGAAGTATGGCAAGTAACAGTATCACTGAATATTTTCATAAGGTTAACCATAATGAACATGCTATGGTCTGCATTTGTACTGAAGTGAAATTTGAAAAAGAAAAATGTTTTAAAGGATGTATTTGAAAATTCTCAGAGCAGGTCTGACTGTGCCCCTCTGCATAGCCCAGCAGGTACAAAACTGACTTTATGCTGCACTGCTGTTAAATTGCCAAGAAAGGTTCCTGCCAAAATTTCCCCCTTCCTCCAAAACTTAGTGGAATTTAAAGGATAGGATCAGATGACAGCCTAAACTGAGTTGGGAACAACATGGAACCAAAAAGGCTGACTGGTACCTGGGGAGCTATCCTTTTACAGGACAGTCTGTTCCATGCTTTAGGGCATCTCTGGCCAATGCAAAAGGCTTCTACCACCTCTTTCCTCTTTTCCTCTCTACTTACATAAGCCCAAAGACAAACCATTTTCAAATAAGTTATTTCAGTGGGAAGTTTCAAAGCTTTATGTCTATAAATTCATTCTTTATGTAGTTTAAGAGAGGTAGGTATTTTCAAATTGAATGATGGCACCACAAATACAAGTAGGCTAATGTTCGAGTCAAGGTTTCTATCCACCTTGCTTTGTATTGTAGGAAAAAGTGCATTGGGGAGGCAGGGGGACAGAGGTGTGTGTTTATATAATCTTATTTGTATCAAAACATGCTCATAAATCAGAGGCACAAATGGCTTTATATTTAAAAAAAAACAAAGATTAAACAAGTGATAATAGCCTGCTAAGCACAACAGTTTTCTATTTGCTGCAGTGCCACTTCAGAAAATTATCTTCTTCAGGCTTAACTACAAACATGCACAGCAAAGGACAACAGCACTGATATTAATTGTTCTTTTGCAGTTATAGAACTAGGTTTAGTTAAATGCAGGTTAAGGAGGGCGTTGAAAGAATAACTGACCAAAGAGACAAGATGGGCAGAAAGAGAAGCTAGGGGAACAACTGGCAGGTAGATGGCATGGCCTAAGCAGCTCCTGTTGTGAAAGCCAGAGAAGGTGGGAGCTGGAGTTTGGCCAGAGCAACATGCTGCCGGGGTGTCAAGGAATGGGAACTCTAAATTGGTGAACCTCAGGCTAAAGTCAAACGAGCTTAATGAAAGTTGCATGGAAGGCTGCCTCTGTGTGAGCAAAAGGCTTTCAGTCCTCTGGAAGCAATGAAACTTTTTGATCTTTGAGATCAAATCAGACCATATTACTGAAGGTTCACTGAAGCAACTCATTAGAGCTATTGGGTCTACTTTTCTTGAGCAACAGTTAAAGCTCATGTTTTACAATCTGGTGCTGACAATTTAAAATGAACAAAGTGGCAAAGACTTCAGAAAGATAGACAATATATAATTCTTGAAATCAAACTGTCCTATAGAAAAATCACTTTATTTAGCTGGCTAATTTTCAGTTGGAACTTGCAGGGTTTCTCTGAATTTTCTAACAAAGCATTCTTCCCCATTTTCTTTTACAAGAAGTTTTAATTACAATGACGTTGTGAAAAAATAATAGTTAAATATTATTTGTTTTAGAGGTGTGTAAGGTAATGAAAAGCTATCAGGTCTCTACCTGTAGGACTACTTGCAGAAGATCTTCTCTTACCCTAAATTTAATATTAAATGGCTTAAAACTGAATACAGCATGTAATAGTTAAAAAGTTGGTTTTCCTACTGGGCATTTGTCCAACCCTTAGGAAATCAGTCATGGGTTCCCACTAAAGCACAGAGCATCTCCTGAGAATAGAGGTCTATCCATCATGAGCTCATATGAATTTTATGTCCCTGTTCTCAGAAAAGCATTTTGCTTTCCTTGCTCATTGTCTACCCATTTACAGCATCAGAACAAAATCTCATTGTTTTATTTGCTAATAATTACAATATTGGATTGAAAAGAAACGTGTTTCAACTGAAATTTGTATTTAAGTTCCTTCCTGAAGTAGGGGAAGAAAGAAAAAGACAGAACAAAGAACTAAAGTAAAGTATCATGTACTGATGTTCATCATCTTGCTTAAAATTAACATCCACTTAGCATTCCAAGTCAACACTGCAGTTGCTATCTGCCCTCTCCTTTCTTCTAAAATGGATTCTAAATGACTGACTGTAAATACATGAGACTGATCAGGTTTGCTTTGAATAATTTTCTTTTTCCTTCAAATGAAACACAAATTCATTTGAGCTACCTGGTATTGCTTTCCGAATATGATATGTTTGGGAACCAACTCTGTTCTGCAAGTCAATGAGTGCAATGTTTAAGTGATAACTATTTTCTGGAATGTTCTAGCTGACAAACGACCTTAATGTATTTGAGCCAACTTCCTAAGTTAAATGATGTATTAGTCTCCAGAAAAGAGTTTTTTCTGATAAAGCTTCCACTATTTTGGTGGTTACCAAATGGTAAGAAGATTCTTCTTGTTACCATTTGGAAGTAATAAAAAGGTGTGCAAGAGCTATCATACAAGCACCCTGTACAGTTTTTGGCCAGACTTCACCTCACCAGTTTCTATTGTTTTGCATAAAACTACATTATTGTCCTTATCATTAGCTGTCAAAGCATCCATATGACCAGTCTTACCAGACTCCCGTCAGATTGCACAAACTCTAGTTATCCCATAAAAAGAAAAATATTACTACTTTTCTAGATGAAGCAAAAATTTGGTAAAGGACAGATTCAAAGAGAAGTTTCAGGTATCTGAAAGGCAGTTTAAGGAGAATTTAGATAGCTAAAGTGAAGTGAATCTACTGAAAGCTTTGTCGCACACAAGATCTAAGCATTGGTAAACACCTGTGTTTTGCTAGTAATCTTAGGTACATATCTAGAGGCACCAATATCTTGAGAAACTTTCATGTTCGAGTAGCACTCTCAGGCCTCAAGAAGTTTAAAATTTGCAATCTCTATCCTGTCTCAGAAGCCATAGTCCAACAGATGTGTTGAGTTCAGCAGACAACAATAAAAGAACAGCCTGGGGAGACTTGCATGAAAACTATATTCTGGAATAATGAGTAGAAGTAGAAATCACCAGGTAGGAAAAAAAACCAAACCACAAACCACACACCACTGTGAAAGCTCCCTCATTGTTGAGTCAAGAAAATTAAACTTGTACAGTACAGCTAAACTGTTTAATTCAATCTTTGTGAACTCTACTATCATTCTGCTTAAACAAGCATAAATCAAGAGTGGAACTTATGATAATGGACTCTTACAAGTTTAAAAGTGGCATAAAAATGTCACAACTATGGCAATAATGTTGAATCAAACAATGACCCAAACTGAAAACTGATCTTTTGAATCACTGTTCTCTGCATGTCATTCCTTACACTTGAATGCAATCAGTAAAGTGGAGGTAAATCAGAACCAAATCCTGCACTACACACAGACAAAATCAAACAGCAGTAGGTCATAAAGTATAATAATTAACATTTAATATTCACCCAACATTACCAGGTAATACAGTAATATGCCACTCAGAATGCAGCAGTGTTATACTGTAGCTATAATTAGTCTTTTTAAAAAACATATCTCATTACTTGTAAATCACAAATTAATTATAATCCCCAAGGGAAATTTCTCTCCTCTAAGAATAGGTAGGAATAAGTGGGAAGGAATCTGGGCGATACACTTCTAGGTACTTGGTCACATACCCATAACAGGGCTGAAGCATGTTCTGAGGTTAGATAAGTAACGGTTCCTCTTCTAGCACTTGCCACGTTGCATCTGCTAAATATAGAGTGGGATAGTTCAAAGAGAAAAGATAAGAGGGTAAAACTGTAACTGCTCTCCCTCTCAAAATCCATGTTGATATATATACTTTCCATATCTACCTGGTCACAGTTCCTTCCATCTGTCTTCAGAAAAATAGCTAGGCTGGAAATTATTTTCTGTTCACTTTCTTCCATCCTATTTTCTGTTCTTGACACATACTAAATCCCTCTCCCTCTGAGACTGCTCCTACTTCTTCCTCAACTACCAAAGAGGCAAATTATAGCTTTTTGCTGAGGTGCAGGGAGGGGAAAAGGGCCAGAGTGAAGATAGCATAAAGAAAATCTTACAAGGCTTTCTGTTCCTGAAAAAGCTATGAATAGGACAGAATACAGGAGATATTTCTTCTAAGAGACACTATCTGCACAGCCATAATCCCTACATTCAACCTTTAAAGCACCAGCAATGGCAAGGGTAAGAGTTAGGGATTAGCGTTTCAGCCTGAAAATCTTGTTTCCTTGCACATTTGATTGCTTGTGAGTGCCTATAAACTGCTGCGTTAGGCAGCCAGTTACCTCATCAGCTCTTTGGGACAATCTGACTGAAGTTAGTACACATCCCTTTCCTTTCTTCTAATCTGTCAAGGTTTCAACTGTTAAACTACCCTAACAGCACCTGCAGTGAAGGCAAACTGCTTTTAAGCCCTCTGATTTTATTGATACCCCTATTTGCAGCCAACAAGCATAGAGGGAAGGCTGTTTAGCAGCTCTCTACCACATACCACTACTCTAAGACATTAGCAAGGCCTGTGGATGCTTACACAGGAGGTGCCAGTGAAGTGAACCCTCTCCTTCATTCTTCAGTTCTTGTGGATCACAGTTCACAACCAGAACTTATTTTTGTACCTCACATATATCCCTTTTCTAAACAGCCATAAATCAAGCTGCTTCTTTTAGGTCTTAGCCAATAGCTTTCTCATGCTGACCCTTTCAGTGTGAAAATTTTTCCTAATATCCAACCTAAACCTCCTCTAGTGCAACTTGAGTCCATTTCCTCTAGTCCTGTCACCTGTGACTTGGGAGATGTCAGATCATTAAGGAATGGGTGGTAAGAACAAAAAGATCTGTCAGAGTAGGTCATAAGCCAGCACCTCCACAGTTTTCTCAGCCATTTCCCTACTGTTTCCCCAGTGAGGCCAGAAGGAGCCCCATTTTACAATTAAGGCAGTATTAAATTGTCAGGGACCTAATCTCTGGAATTGGGATCAGTCCCAGGAAACAGCACCTTGTCTCCCATGCCAGCAGATCCACATTTCTTCATAGCCAGGCACGTGCTGCCTGTGCCAAGCTACATCCAAATTCAGAATTCTGCATACGTTACCAGCCACTAGATATCCGAACACAAACTTGAAAGACAATTCTTATCTCACCCCCAACCCTCACCTCATGGCTTTTGCTGTCTCTAAAACGAAAGTTTGCAAGATCAAGACCCCGGTATACTAGCTGTTCTCCAGAACAATAAAAGCTGCTTCTGACCTGAAAAGCTAGCAGAAAGCACATACCAAAAACGCCAGAGGCCACATCATAGTTCTTCTGTGTTTTTATTCCCAATACCTACAAAGAAGTCCACAAAAAAGGTTTCATTATAAGCTAGGTCAAAAAGAGATGTCCATTGAAGAATAATAGTCAGAAGGAATGGTCACAAGCAAGAAGCTATGAATAAATAATGTTTTCACCTCTGTAGCTAGAACTGATTGAAAGATAAGATCAGCCACATTCAATCAATCACATGGTAACACTACACTACAGCTTAGATTCAGTATGCCAAGAGAGAGAGTGACAAATTGGGTATGCTTGCTTGCAGTATATCTAATCATGCAACATCAAATCACCAGATTACAAGAAGCTCTCTGCTATTAGGAGCTGTTCCTCCAGCTCATGCTTGTTTTGAGGTTTCCCGGCTGCAGGAGCAAAATATTCTTGCAACTTAACAAATTAGGTCAGAGTAAAATTTATCCTTAAGACACTGCACACCAATCATCATTTCTTAACATTAGATAATTTAATTAAGATGTTAGTATTAACTTTTTGAGGTATTCAAAGTCATCCTGCAAATAACACATGAAAGCAAAACATACTTGCTGCTTTTCCTAATCAGTGTTTTCAGCAAACTACCAAAAATCAGGTAAACTTTGTTTGGCTTATGTCTGGCAATCAAAAGAAAGTGTCCCTTGCCAGAAGCAAGCCTATAACTAGCCTCATGTCCTGCAAATCTTCAATTTGAGAACATACTCCTCAGATAATTCAGTGTAGAAACAAAATGGGAAGTGAGGAACTAGGTTTTTAGAAGTTTGTATCTACATTTTTAATACTGTTCAGCACATAGAATTAAGTCTCACAATACTCCAAAGAAAGAAGTAGAGAACAAATCTGTGAGAGTTTTGAAAGTATCTAGGATTTTAGACTCACTGGAAACCACATTTATCTGATTTTTCAGATAAGATACATGTATCCTTCAGCAGAAGCGCTCTCATTGAGACAAAACATCCCTCAGGAAATAACATTGGCACTTGAGAATGCTTATTAATGTCATCTTCTACTTAGTCTCACATCAAGTTGCAATAAAAATTATTCCTGCAATTGTGTTAACTAGTAGACACCGCTTTCTTCCTGCAATTTTATGTCATGTTATCTAAATGTAAGAAGATTCATGAAGCTGAGATCACAAATAATATGAAAAGTAATTACAAGATGCTGGGGGGGTGGGGGGTGTACCTTCCCACAAACACATGATTATCAGAAACCCCTGCTTAAAATCCTCACACAAGAGTTTACCTGCATTATCTCCACAGAATAATTCCTGAGACTTAATCTTAAAAAATAAAATAAATCTCATCATTTACTCTTATAAAAGCAGGCTTGGTGAAAACGTTCCAGCTAGTTAGGCAGCCAAAATTTCATTACAGTGAGAAGGGATGATCACACACACATTCAAGGACAAATCTCATGAAACTCATGTTTGACAGGAAATTGTACAGGAAGCTAATTTAGAGAGATCAAAATGAGGGTGGTATGTTCCCAGGACCTGGGGCAAGTCAGAAAACTTGCAGCTGAATTTTGTACATATGGTAATTTGATCAGAGTGGATATAGCAGAGAAGGGAAAGAAATAGTTGATTGAAAATGTAGAAAAGAAGGAAAATCAGCATGGGAACGAGAATTCGGTCTTTCTGTAAATAAGCTGGATCACAAAGCCCCCAAATCAAATCAAAAGCTATTTTATTGTAGTACGGCCAGAAATACCATAGTTTGGGAAACATACATTAGACACTGGTCACTTAAATTGTAGCATCTGACGTTGCCATGCATGTGTTTTCACTTGCCTTCTAGCCAGGATGCTAAATACACTGCTGCCTTAACACTACAAACTAAAAAATGAAGCATGAGAACAGAACAGGGAGAAACCAGCAGATTTAAAGGTAACTATGCATTTTGAAGCTTACTTTTTTTTTGTGTGTCCAGCATCAGACAACTTTAAAATACTTGTCTCTTTCCTATGTGCATGAGAAACAAGGAATGTGACTTTTTGCTACGTCCTCCGTATTTCCAGAGGACTAATAGAGAGGAATTTCAAAAGTCTGTAGGAAATGTATGTGGGCTGCAGCCTGCAGATCCCACAACCGCTGTACATATCCTTTCAGCCAGCCATCTGGTGATTTGTGGCAGCATGAACTTTGATCGTAAGTCAAAACAATTTAATAACATACAGTGTAGCAGTGTCCAAGTAATCCAAGTAAGAGCAGAGAGCAAAGCATTAATTTGAGCTATAACACTGACTTTCTCTGGGAAAATTCACAACTAGAATGTCCTTCCTTCCTGATGATTAAAAAAATATAATCTGGTATTTAATTTTCTGGTTTATATCAAAACCCACATCAATTTATTTTTGATCTTTTAACCAACTGAATTCTGTTTGAATTATTTTTCCTTTATTGTTCATAAGCCCAGGTAATTCAGCTAATACCAGTATGTGAACTGGAATTAATTTGAACTTACACCATCCTTTCCTTCAAGAAGCACAAAATCCAACATTGCATCTATGCTTTTGTGTACATGAATTAAAAGAGACGTGTCTTGCATTTCTTTGGGGAGAAGCTGAACAGGAAAGAGGAGGAGCAATGAATGGGAAAATACAAGAAAAGTTAGATGTTTCCCACACAGCTATAGGATTTCTCAGGGGCTTTACATAGCCTAGACCAAATTCTGCAGTCAGTTTCATTTGTAATACGACTGATTTCTGCATGCAGGGAAGCAAAATTTTGCACCCTTTTCTTATCACAGGAAAAATATCACAGAAAGGTAATTCTAAAACACAACGTAAAGTCAGGTTCTTCTAAAATAAAACAACCACTAGTGGCAACATACAAAGAATGAACTGTAGCTTATGTAATTCTTCAAAGACGTGTTTAAAACTTTGACACAAACCCATAAAGAATTTATTAAAAAAACCCGAAACCACAAACCCAAACTATTGGAACCTGAATTTAAAGCAAGTCAGAAATCTGAAGAACAAAACAGAAGTAGACAGTTACAGTTTAAAAAAATCCACAAGGTCTATAATAAATAAAAGTCCAGTGTGCACTTCTAGGCTCACACACAGAGCATGAAACTGCCCAGCACTGATCACGCAAGACAGTCCCACCATTGAGGCTGAAGCGTATCACAGATTTCAGCAGGATGTACAAGAGGGAAGACCCAGATGACAAAGCAGGGGTGTGAGAAGAGGCTGAAGTCACTTTCTTCCCCTCTGCTGGATGATTCCCCCATTTCTGCATTCCTATAAATGTGATACTTCTCATCCTTGATGACGGGACTGTTATGTGGTTACATTTCATCCACTTTGCCCTACATTTTCTAATGTTATTGAAATGATTTGGCTGAGAACATGAGAAAGTCAGTTCTGTGCATATTTTGGTTTTTGTTTCCTTCGGCTTCTGCTGTAAGTACAATAAGAAGTAGTAAACTCCTTCAGTTTGCCTGGTCTCAAAATGAGCAGCCGCCCTTCCCCAGACCATTAGTACCAGCACACAGCTCTCTCAGGACCTGCCCAGCACTATAAGATGAACTATAGGTGGTATTTATTAAGGTGCTTTTTAATTTAGAATATTTGGAAAGGCTTATATGCTCTGCATGCATACTGAGCAGCTTCTAGGAAATTAGACAAGGTTGAAGGTAGGGAGAAAGAAAGTGTCTAAGATAGGGGACTTCAATGTATTTAAGGTGCATCTGCATAAGTTTTGTTCTGTTTCATTCTGGGGCCCTATTTCCCTCCCAGTCATTAATACTAAAACTGATTCATCATCGCGTTCACTCCGAATTGAGCTGAACTCAGTAACAGAAGCTAAACTGGACAAGAATCTAGATAGTACATACAACATGGGATATACCAAATGTGTCTCTCCCCCTTGAGATACTTATGAGATAATCCACCAGGTTTCTCATGCTGTGTGGCTCCTGTACCACTACTTTGATATAACAAAGCAAAAGCACAATTCTGACAGACCAAAAGCAATCCTCCCAATTTTGGTTACTGCTTCTCTTCCTTCCTTGATATGGGACATCTGGGGGTTTCTCCTAGTGATAGACCTCGCCTGTGGTTTTGTTGCCAGCAGAGTACCATGGCAACAGTGGGAGGAAGTGATCTGACAACAAGCCAGAGCAGCAAACACCACTCTTATAAAACTGAAAGCAGCATACTTAAAAAGCTCATGTCCTGGATCCCTGACATGGTTCAGTTCCACATACACTCAGATTACACAGTGGGTTTCTGACTGAGAAACCACAGTATAGCCCTCATCCTACCCTTTTATTAGAAACTCACAAATGTGTCTACAAAGATTGAGGTCTTGTTTCTTTTTCAGTGTCTTTGGTTATAAAGACAGGACGGGATCAACAGAAAAGGTCTTCCTACCAGCCCAGAAATCACAACACCACAAAATCCATACTATTTTTCCCTGATGCCTTTCTCAAGTGTAGTCAAGAACCTTGAAATGTATCTTTGTATGTTCAAATATGTTTGTGGAGAATGAAGGGAGAACATGGTTTCTCCTCTCCCCTGTGCTTTTCTCCATGTCCTTGTCCCACCTACACAGAAGGGCAGGAACGTACTAGTCAAATGACTCCCATGACCTATACGTTTACAAACCAGCCAAATAACTCTTGTGCATGTGGAGGAATTGTAGTATGACTCACTGATGGCTAATCACAGCACACTATTGCAGCAATAAGTACTACGTGAACATCTCCAAAGGAAAATTGACCCTTCCAGTATCTGGTCTTCTGTGTAACCGCACACACTTATCACCCTGTCCATGTGGCACCTCTCTCAAAATGGCATTGCATTTGGAATACAATCATCCAGAGTTCCTAATGATTTATCAGTGTTCTTCTTTCAAGGGAGGTTTTAATCCAACTCTTCAGAGAACATTGTGGGTATTGTAACACATACATTATGAGAATAAATGACAGTTGGGAAATGCTGCTAAAAAGCTGTAACTTAATTTGCACTGGAACTATTTTTCTTCATTAAATTCATAAGCAATTGCATGAAAAAGGAAAATGCATCCGCATCTAGTTATTTAGTAAGAAAAGAAGCAAAGTCTTTTCACTCTAATAACCTTGTTTACAACATAAAAGCTTCCTGAACTGCAGAAACTGGGCCTGATCCTGGACACTGCTCTCCATGGGAGCATCAAGAATAAATCAGCTAAGTCTCATGATTCACTGATTCTTGGAAGCCTTTGCCGGTATCCATCAGAAAAGGAGATGATAGAATTCCATTCTTAGGAATAGCCCAGTAGGTATGAAGATGTTTGTTCTGGCAAAGCAATAATAATAATAAAAAAGTAATAAAATTTGAAAACTGGCAGTGATGATTCCAGTAAAGTGCAGTTAATTTTTTCTTGATCACAAATACAGCTGTCTTAAAAACATCTCTTTAAAACTGTTGTTTTAAGACTAACGTATACCTGCAATTAACAAGTAAGTCATTCACCCTGTTCTACTCTTCCCAAAAGATTAGTTACTGTTTCTAAATGGATACTTGATATGAAGTTTCTTTTAAAACATAAGCAGAAGGGGAGAGAAGATGATGTACGACTGGAGAACCAGGCCTTCAGTTGATGACATAGGATTTATGGATTATAGATTCAGACATTTCTCAATATTTCCTTTATATTATTGCCTAACAATAGACATTATATAGCATCAGTTCAAAACTACTGTAATATAAAAGGATAAACCTCATCTGAAAACTGGGAAACAATTCATTTTCCTTAATAAAAAGTGCAGAACTAGAGTTACCACAAGTAACAGAAATCTTAAAACAGCTTTGACTTAAATAAGATTCTAAAAACAAAGATGAGCTGAGATTAGCAGTTAACGTGAAGTCTGGCATTACTTTTTTATGTGTTGGTATGTTTTATGTTGGTGTCAGTGGGCACCATCCCTGGAGGTGGTCAAAAGATGGGTTGATGTAGTCCTTAGGAATATAGTTTAGTGATTTTTGTCAGGGTTAGGTTGATGGTTAGACTAGATGATGTATAGGTCCCTCCCAACCTAGACAATTCTATGATTCTATGACACTTTCTGAACTGAAAGGAGTTTTCATGAAAGATACCATCCTTCATCCAGATGGCATGAATATAAAGAGGCTGAAGTGGCAACTTACCTGGTATCAGTGTAGTAAGGGAAAATTCTTCTGTGTTCAAAAATTATGCGTGAGCTAGATCTGGTTGAAAATTTTGATAGAATTTTTATTCACTGGAAAAATAAAACATCAAATATTTCAAAGAAGTGTGCTGATTTCAGGGAGAAATAGTTTGTACGTGAACATTTAAAAGACTTGTTTCAGCCTCTGCAGAACAACTAATTTTCTAGTTCAAAGTTTTATAAAAGTTATTTGCCTTTTCTTTAGTTTCCATAGTGTTCTCCAGCTCTACTCTTCACAACACAAATGCTCCTTAGTATCTAACCACTTTAAAAGCAAACACAAAAGGCTTTCTCTTTACTCGCCTTTCAACAGTGTCTCTATATCCCTTCTCTGTTTTATCACTACTCTGTTATCAGACTAGTTATTATAGTCTGCTGTTTCGAGTTGTCCTTCTTCAATGTGTCCTATATCTTGCTCCTACACCTCGATCACTACTGAATCTGCAGTCATTAAAACATCAAGGTAAACCTTAGAACCAGTACTGTCCTTGCTCTTCAACAACAATCAGATCCTTCACTTTTTATGACTCCGCTATCTGTGACCTATTCCATACCGGTTACCCCTGTTCATTACCCAAATGTCAGTTCCACTTCTGATTAGCCATGGAGATCTTCTGATACTTCTAACATTTTAAGAAATCATCACTGGGTTTTTGTCATGCTGCCCTTCACACTTGCATACAGATCCCCATAAACACTGACAAAATTATCTCACAACCATCTCCAAGGCTCTCTTTTGCGATGCTGCCATAAAATTATTAGTGCTGCTAACTATTAAGCTCTCATGCCCTGCTGCCACTGAGGATCATGTTAACCATGCTGGTTTACGCTCATTATCTCTTACTACCTGCTTTCCCTCTTCCGTGTACTGATATTACAAACTTTAAATTACCTTTCCACTCTTTGTAATTTGTATACTGCACAGCACAAGATGACACTAATTTCTCACTACAGTTCATAGCAATATAGTACTGCACAATAAGACCAATAAAAAAGGGGAGCTGCAGCAGGGAAACATCGAGGTCAGTTTTCAGAAAGACAAGCAGGTGAGATGCCTACATCCCATTGCAATTCTGACACCAATATGACCTTCCACAGAGGTCATTAGAAACCCATTGTCATCTTTAATGGTCTTCAGAACCTTCTGCAAAAATAGGTTTCTCAAAGTATGGCTTCCGAAGGAGGCCACAAAAGATCAGTTACATACTTTTGATTCGAGGCCACTTTATGACAGCAGGAAAGAATTTCATAAACGGGAAAATTATTTCACACAAGCTCCAACATCTCCTTGAGAAGGAAAGCCAAGAGCATACATTATACATATTTCAAAATAATATACTGTTCTCTCTGAACCTTCCCCTTTAAGGGATATGCAAAAGATGAAGTGAAAGAAACATGAGAAAAAAAGAATGTGAGACAGAAAGATCGTGAGAGAGGTTACTCTCATAGCACTTTTGATCTGGCTGACACAGAGAGGTAATAAAAATTCATAAGAAGCCTGTTCTTGCTCAATTTCCAGGACAAAAATGTCTGGATATCTATCCAAAGCTGATTCAGCCTTGACATCTTTTGATCCCAAGTGCCCTATTTCTTTGTAACCAAAGGTATTGTGAAGTATCCACAGAAAAGCACACATTTCCCCATGGGTTTTGGTGTAGCCTGATCAGAGGGGAATGGGATGAAAACCAAAATCTAGAACATTCTTGGATACAAAAGACAACAAACAAAAACCCCACCCAACTACAGAAAGAGTGAAAGCCTTACCATTTGTACAAAATACATAGTTCATTATTTACATAGATATGCATGCATGCTGTACACGGAGTTTGCTTTGCACTCTCAGTATAAGGACTGTCAAATAATGTTATCAATACACATAAGCCATTTTAGAAACTGGGATTTTTACTATAAAAGTAAGGAATGTGGTCTCAAGCCAAGGATATCTACAAAGCAAAATCAACATTGTCTGGAGAAGAGGATGTAGGAGGTGAGAATTTCAGAAGAGTGCATAATGGGGTGTTTATAACACTCCTCAACTAATTATACTTTACACTTGCCAAGCCTCTTTCTTTTGATTTTTTTAAATAAAATAAAGAAGATAAAAATGTTCCATATATATCCCTGTTTCTGATTTAGATGACATGGAGCTAAACAATGCCTTGTTTTTCCATAGGTATTACAGTAATACCTATGGAAAATACTCTATCCTGCTACCTGTTGTACTAATACAGAAATAAAAAAAAATTAACTAAAGAAAATTTAGAACCAGTGTATTTTTTTAGTAATTGAAATGTATTCACAGTTCTTGAGTTCATACCATTGGTCAGCAAACTCATATGTTGCTGACCCCTAAGGCACTGAGCTGAAGTTTTCATAGTTATTTTTCCTCATGTTACATTCTCCAAGCCAGTCTAAGAATCTTGATAGCATGGTCTAAGTTTTAGAGATGAGAGTTCTACATTACCTCCAATGTAATTCTGAAAAGTTCATCCTATCTCTTATTAGGGCATTTAATTAATATGTCTAATGTTAAGATTCAAGTTAATTTTAATTTACACTCTGAAATTTTGACCTAAATCATTTTAGCTTCCATTAAAATCTATTTGATATCATTATAAATTCTGAAGTAATTCTGCTACTTCACGTAATCTGCACCAATGAGATTGCAACTAGAATCTAACATATGGATTGCATTTAGAGATGTACCATTCTGTTCCAAATATTACTTCAGTTTCCACTTGTCAGCCATAAAGACAATCCTATGTATTATACACACACTAATGTGTGTTATTTAGACATTTTTATTTGCATTGTTTCATACAGCTGCAAACGTTCCTAACATTGGATTTATTCAATAAGAAAGGCAACTGAGAAAGCAATGAATTATAGCAACATTTTCCCAAAGCACATCATTCACCTTATAAATACAATGAAAGCTTAAAGACTACTCAAGGTAGAAAATAACACAGCATCATCCAAAGTTTATGTTGGAGACTAGGATCCATTTAATTTCAGACGGATTTGGATTAGGTGGTTTGGCTAGTTTCAACTAACTTCTTATACATGGGGAAAGCAACGATTACATAGCCAGCAAGTGTGAAGTTTGCACACATACTCATTTTGCTATGCTTACATTCAAGACTCTAATAGAGGTTTTACTGCTTAAAGCTACTGTAGATTAAATAGAAAAACTGAGACTATCTTTGAGAGATATACCTAAAGTGCAACCCTCTTCCAAGGACTCTTAACTACGTAAACTGCGAGCAAGGCATGGAGCACTGAGAACACCAATTTTTTTTTTATTGGTAAGCTTTGTTCATGTTACTATTAAACTTTTAAGACAAGCATATCCTGGGTTCCCCTCTGGCTTACACACAACACCAATTAAGTACATTTTGGTTGCCCAATTTAAAACTGCCAAAGTGAGAAAGAACGCAAACTTGGGGACATAGGCCAGTTTGAGTTCACAAGTCTTTTGTTTTCTATTTGCAGCTTTTACTCTTATCTCCAGAAAAAGAAGCCACAGATGAATCAGTACAAAATTTCACAATATCTCTTTTAACTTTATTATTGCTGCTATGCAGAGCATACCTACTATTTGTTTTCTTTAGCATATCCCCTTTTCAGAGAATATGTGAAACAGAATACAGAGAATACAGTGCTGTGAGAGAAAAAGGATGTCCTGAAACTGGAATGTTTCCATGGAACAGCCAACCACAGGCAGATTCCTGAGGACAGTGACAGGATCCAAGTTATTGCAGTTTTTAAAACTTGAGCTGGGGGTATCTTACAGAAAGTATTACTAATATAGAGACTTTAGTGAGATGGAACTGATTATTTAGTAAGTATTGCCAGCTGGTTTTGATAGTTCTTTCAGCTTAGGTTTAAGAGTTGAATACTTCAAACACCTTTGTTCTAGATGAAATAAATTAAAATCTAGTAAATAAGTGAGAATAGGATATTTTAAATATTCCCAAGTGTGGTTATGTGGTTCTTTCAGCAACACAGATTCAAAATACAAAAGTTTTGCAATAACAAGCTGCTGTTTAAAGTTGCAAGCATTGTTCACTACAAATTTGAAACATGAATGCTATAAACTTTCAGAAAATAGACTTGATGAACAACCTGTGACTGTGTTGACATGGTTCTGAGCAACCAGATGCAGGTTGCCCTGCTTGAGCATCAGATTGGACCAGATGAACTCCAGACTTGCCTTCCAACCTCAATTATTCCGTGATTCCATAGTTCTGTGAATCTATGTGCAGAGAGGGGGATATACAAGTACCTATTTTGTTTGAGAATTTAACAGTGAAGAAGTTCCTGTTTGAGAGTCCAGATATTAAAGACATGCAGGGGCTTCTTAATAAATTATGAAGATTATGATGACAGGCAGAAAGTGAAATCATACATTATTAAAACACTGCATCAGGAGTTCCAAAGTGAAAATTCCAGGTTTTGCACAGAGATGCAAATTATTGCTAATAAAACCTCTAGTGCATGTATATCAAAGTTTTTTTCTCAAAAAAAAAGATGACAAAACAGAGTACTATCAGTTGGATCAGTTATTTCCAATTTCTCTATACTCAGACTTCACTCTCTAGAACTCTCTCAGTCTCTGATTAGGATGGAGCCCTACCATTGTACCTATACAAAATTATTCTCACAAGATAAGATCTGGAAAACATTCATCTATGCACACAATATTATTAATAGATGCACATACCTGGTTTCAAGTATACAATGACAAGGACTTTAAAGGTCAGGTCCTTGACTATAGCAAGACTGGGGCACTTTTACACCTGACAGCTCGTATAAGTAGATATCATGCATGTATAATTTTATATCACTCTTCCCAACTCCTTAAAGGCTCCAAGTCTTTTGGAGCTAGGATTAGGACTTTATATGAGTTAGTAGACACACCTAGCGATATGCTTTTTCACACCAAATTGGACACTGAACAAATAAATTCTTATACAAAGTAGGAACATGTTAAAAAGATGGCTGAAGGCAGAAAGGAAGGTATTCAAATTATTATATTTAGGTGCTTGTGTTAGGGAGGATGATTTGCCTTTACTGTTGAGGAAGAGAGATCTCTCCCCAGTGACTAGGAAAGGTTCCAGGCAGAGGACCCTTATAGCGTAGGCGCAATGAATGCTGACACCTCTATTCACTTGTTGCTTAAAATTAAATGCTGTGAAAACACTTTCCCTCATGACACAAATCAGGACATTAGCTATGCCACCATAGAAATCATCTCAGGAGAACAGGTAGCCTTTAAATAACAGAGACAAACAAGCAAGATTTAAATGTAATATGGACAGCAAGAACATGCATTCTGAAATAGAGCACCGCGGATTTCACTAGTGCCTTTTGCAATGGCATTACAACTTCACTCTGTCCTTGAGATATACTCCTACTGGCTAATGCATCTTAACACTGCATTTTCTGCACTGATCATTCAAGGTCTCTTTCAGCCCAAACTATTCTATGAGTCTATGATTTGTTTCAAATTGATGGTTTGTAGTTAAATGTCAACTAAGTACCGCTAGCTTCCTCTCCCCCTCCTCCCCCCAGTAATTTCTGCCTGTCCTGGTTTACAACAGAAACTGCTGTCCACAGTTTCCATACTCAGTGTCAGGAAAGAATCAGTCAGGTGGAAAAAGGTAAAGAAGAATAGGTTCCCATTTACCTATTGTAATAAGGCAATCTGGTTTCTTAGTCAAGCAAAATAAAGTCTGCAAGAGAAATTATTTCTCTCTTTCCAAACAACACCGAGGAAGAAAAAATACTTAAGTTAAATAAAACATTAGCATAACAGAAATTTTCTTTAATGAAATTCTAACTAAATTTAGGCCAAAAAATGAAAATTTATTTTTTGAACACCCTTTAATTAGGAACTAGAAGGAACAAGAAGCCTAATTGTTTTCAAGGAGAACCACTGATAAATTTTGTAATGCACTAAATGATGTGGTTGTCTGTAACAGCAGAGTCTGATCTCACTTTTCTGGAAATTCTGGATCCTAGATTTCCAATTGGTTTGTCTGAACTGCTCTCCTAAGGCAAGTAAAAGTTATGTTACTGAGAATAAATATAATTCACATTAAAAGGAATAATAAATTCACCATGCAATTCATGAGCAGAAATACATTTAATTTCTGCCTACAACATGGACTAGGGAAATTGAAGCTATATGCCCAAGTAATCCCTTAAAACAACTATAATCCCTACTATATTGCTCTTTTAAGAAACACAGGACAAATATTTATTTTTTAATTTTTTCCTTTGACAACAAAAATATAAGCAAAGATCCCAGCAAAAGAAAACCTGAAGGATGGGAAGGGGAAAAGATGGGCAGAGCTGCACACATCCAAGATGCAGCAGCATTTCCTCAGAGGAAGGAAAGATGAGGGAGTTTTACGTGAAAAATTTGGCACCTGGCAAGAAAACCAAAAATTGTGAAATGCAATAGCACAAATTACATACAACAGGGAACTACTAAACCCCATTAATTTAAGGTAGAATAAGGTCTGTGCTTTGGATTCATGAATGTTCTCCTCAAGAAAACACATTTTAAAACTATTACTGTGAATTAAACTTCATACAAATTAAGCCAATTACACTGTCTCAACATCAGTTGGTACCAGTGAGACTTGGTAATTCACATTTGTGTATTTTTGAGAAGCTTCTTTAGAGAAAGCCAAGACTGGTAGTGGCAAAATGCTATGGGAAATGCTGTCTGAACAGCACTTCCATCAAAGACAAAACTGGGTGATGTTAAAAAAAAGGAAATTATATTTTAACTCCTATCAGAAACAGCAGAACTAGAATACAAAACAGCACTACCTAGACAGAATAGTTTCAGAACTGCCAGAGTTTGAGTCTTAATATTTGAAAGCCAAATTTAATCTTTCTATGGTTACATTTCTGGCTCCAAGAAACGTTAGTACCCATACAGCAATTTTTTTTCTTATTGGTTGTGTGCTGCAATAGTTATATTTCTGTAACAGAACAAGAGCAAAAGTAGAAAATTTACAAGAGGCAAGCTGCTAACATAGGGGCCTTTATATAAATCAGAGGCAATTTACTGGAGCAGTTTGACCTTACACTGTGTGATAGCTCAGCAGTTTGCCCAGTCACGATGCATGTTTTTAACAGTAGGCTACAAAGAATTTCTGACTACTTAGTTTAGGTTTAAGCTTACAGACGATATGACTGATATATCCATAATGGTAGACACTGA
Organism: Scolopax mira; assembly: GCA_004320125.1. NCBI lineage: Eukaryota > Metazoa > Chordata > Aves > Charadriiformes > Scolopacidae > Scolopax > Scolopax mira. The sequence goes on from BJBW01003784.1 coordinate 145,735, forward strand.
AAAACTCAGTCTTCATGTTAAAACAAAATGTAATATCACCAGCCTGTAACGTACACGTCTTTCTCAACTCACCTTTAGGTGTGTTTTAGTATATAGTGTAAAATATACATGTGCAATTTGATTACATCATCTGCTTCCTTCCTACAAACAAAGTCAGAAGAAGCAAAGGACCATGTATTAGCCATGAGCCTGGTATCTTCTATTGAAGAAGCACACCTTGTACAATAATCCAAGTACAGGGATAAGAAAGTGCATTCACCTCCACAGAGATTATATATTTGTCATGCCATGTAAAATTTTAAATATAAATTTGTTCTACAGATTGCAAACTATCATTTTTTGTCTACCAGTTTTACTTACTCTAGGCATATTTATTTGTGGACTATATTATTGGATACACTCTACAGTATGCCTCTTTGTTGAAAGGAATTTGGAATAGATTTATAATAGAGAACATTTTATCCTTTTTGTAGTTCTGAAAATATAAAAAATTTTTCTTGGCAAGATGTATCCTGTGATTTTCACCCTCTTTCTGGGGGTCTCTACTATCTTTTGTCTTAACATCTGTATTCAGTTCAATATTGTGTTCTGTGCACTTTCAAAGTGCCACAATTTACTTCCATGGTAAAGGATAAAACAAACCATTTGTAACACAAACATGGCTGGATTCTCTTACAACTCTTCAAGAGGAGCTACCAGTTCTGTATCCACAGAACTTTCTATGTCAGACACAGGAAGGGGAGAGAGGTTTAGAACCAGTTAATCTAAAACTCACCAAAAACTCCATGAAAATTTCTGAGATTTTTAAGTATTACTAACAGAAGATCTCTGAAGTCATCTCTTTGATGGTTGTGACTTCACTTAAGCGTTCCTTCCAGCATGGAGCTCATTATGTCTGTAGAGTTAGCATCAACACCCACAGATCTTGAACGCTGTGGGTGATTACCATCAGAAAACAAGCACAGATATTTCCTTGATTTAAAATGTATTAGTAGCAAATAAATAGTACTGGAAATGCACAAAGAAATACTCTTGATGTGTCCCATCCCTATTCTGCAATAGGGCTGTGATCAGCAGTGAGAAAGCCTAATGCTTCTGATGTAATGTCAGCGAAATAGCCACTGCGACTCTCTAGAAATTATGACTTGCTGCTCTTCTGTTGATGCAGCCAGCATTCTTAATCCTTCACAGGAAAAATAAGCCATATGTAGTCTTTACTGTGCAGTCACAGGAGCATGGACTCACATGTGACCTTCTGTTTTTCCGTGTGAATATTTCAAAATCCCAAATTGGCTCTCAGGCCTTCATGACTAGGTAAAGAAGCTGAAGAGAATAGTCTGTTCTTTAATCAGCTTGAGCAAGATGCCAGTGGGAATTTATTTTAAAGTTTAAAAGAGGATAATGATGTAAAATGGCAGCCTGACTTCCTACACAAAACTGGTCTCTAAAATGCCATTTAGAATAGTGTAAAATTTAAGACACTTGGGGAAATTCTAGCTTCCCTAAGAAAGAAAGAATTTTCCAAGTGACTTCAAAAGTGGTCAGGATTTAATTCCTTATATGCTTGAGATAGTTTATTCAGAGGAGGAATAAGCTGTTGAAGTTTAAAAAATATGCTTGCTTTAGTTAATTTTCAAGTGTACCAAGATACTGGAAGCATACCAACTCCTAAAGTTGTAAAGTGGGAAGAAAACCTTTGAAATGTCACTTTAAAGAGAATAAGCAAGCTTCTTATTAAAGGGTCTTATTTGGCAACAACAAATTGTAGCATGCCCTCCCATTCCTCATTCTCCTGTTGTAACTATTATTTATTGCCATTACTGGGATGTGTTCTATAATTGGATTCTGGCAGAGATCAGTGGAAAGAGAAAAATCTTTCCAATCTGATTCAAAATAGGTTTTACTTGGTGAAATACATGTGCAATGAGCAAAAGATCATCTCATTGCTCCCCAATCAAACCAGTTAGTCATTTTAGTCTAGGAAGACTTGAAACCGGCAATTTCGGGAGGTTTTATAAACTATCTGTGTGATTTGGGGTTGGGGTAATTTTTTTTCATATTTGTTGTATAGCTTTGTACTAATGGATTTTGGCTGAGCAAATAGCATGTTCCTTTCAAGAAACACACTTTGAACAAAAATTGCCTTTCACCAAAGAGTCACATACTCTGCAGTCATCAATAAAATAATCGTGGCACTTTACAGTCAGAGTTAACAGCTGAAAGTCAAGCACGGTGATTAGGCATGAATCAGTGATTCTACTTCAGTGTCTATTCAGAAAAGCATTAAAAAGCTTAATAGTATAAGAAAACAACAAATAGAAATAACAAGAAATAAAAAATACCACAAGGAAAAGCTAAACTTATAGAAGATGGCCTGCCACATTTGAAGGACTTTTTCAATTAATTGATTCCACAGTAAATGGCCAAGCTGAGAAATGTCAGCCCACTCACATACCATGCAGCAAAGTATACAGTTTGGAATTCAGGCTAATCAGAACAATACTCTGACAACAGAATAAGAAAAAAAATACAAGTAAAACTGTACAAAACAGGTAGCTGAAAACATTTAACTAAAACATCCATTTATTTCTTTTTTTTTTTCTTTCTATAAAGCTTAAGCTCTATAGTTAATTGTATCAGCCACTTAACAAATCAGAAATACTCTGTACTTTTGATGTTAAAATAGCTGAAAACCTTTTCTGAGCTTTATAGCACTCTTAGAGTCATTGACACCAACTAATGTCTATTTTATAAGTTTTTATCTTTGAGAACTCCCTTACCTTTTCACCACCAGCAACTTCTCTCTACAAAAGCAACCTACCCAAGGATCCCTTTATTTGTTTCAGACCAACTCAGGTGCTCCAGTTTATCGCATTAGGTACAAGTGGGTATTATCAGGTGGACTTGGGATGAGGCAAATTAGAAATATATGCAATATTTCTGCTCCTGACAGAGTTTTAGGGAAGGGCTATGGTCAGCTTCTGTTTGGTGACAAACAATGGATGGGTAGCACCATCTGAAATTTGGCAACTAAATTCAGAAGATGCCTCTTTGTGGCCTGTTTTTAACTAGGAGAGAAGAGCTATTTTACTTCAAAGCAATCAGAGAGCAGATTTTGTAGAGCAGTTCCTCCTACTGAAAACTGAATACCACAAAGTTGCAAAAATGTTCCCGTTTCTGTGCAAAGATATTTTTTAGTGCCAGCCATTTTGAGTCTTATTTTAAAAGCTTAGTATCATCTTGTTTTTATTAAGTGGTTGAAAACATTTGACTCAAGCATTTTAAAAGCAAAAAACCCTAACATCTTTTCTTTCTTTAAAAAAGCCACAGAGCTGCCACTGAGAATTTCATATGCATCTACAATGATGTTATATTCAAAGAGTGAATTTTTAAAAAATATTGATCATTTTAATTCCTCTGGATGTTTGTGAGTACACAGAGAGAAATAGTAATCAGATGTATCTGAAAATGTAAATGTTTAACGAAAGATCTGTTTAAAATGTCAATTCAGTCTTTTGAATGCTTTCCAGTATAAACACAGCTCATGAGTGTTTCTCTGAGTATGGTTTACCACATATGCATAAATAAAGAAAATGGCAAAGGACCCCCAACCCTTCAGATAAATTAATGCATATCATGATATGTGTTGTCTTCCAAACAAAACAGTGTCTTTCAAACAGAATTTTGGATCTATTTCAACTCTTCATTATTCAAAGTTAATTTAGTTTTCTGAAACTCTAGTAGGAAAAATGAAGCTTAAAACCTTAGCAATAAATGTAGTGCTTTAGAAATAGGTGGCCAAAACAAGATAATGTAAGTAAGTTAAAAGGACTGTCTGTAATGATGCATAGACTTAATCAAAGCAATGACATTTAGTGCAATGGTCAATGGCTCACTGTCCAGATGGAGATGGGTAACAAGCGGTGTTCCACAGGGATACATACTGGAACCAGTGCTGTTTAATATCTTCATCAGTGATATAGACAGTGGGATCAAGTGCATCCTCAGCAAGTTTACAGATAACACCAAACTGAGTGGTGTGGTCAACATGCCAGAGTGATGGCATGACAACCAGAGGGACCTGGACAAGCTAGAGAGGTGGGCCTGTGCAAACCTCATAAAGTTTAACAAAGTCAAGTCCTACACTTGGGTCAGAACAGTCCTCATTATCAATACAGGCTGGGGGATGATGTTATAGAGAGCAGCCCTGTGGAAAAGGACTTGGGGGTACTCGTGGGTGAAAAGCTGGACATCAGCCAACAATGTGCACTCATAGCCCAAAAGACCAATTGCATCCTGGTTGGACTAGATGATCTTAAAAGGTCCCTTCCAACCTAGGTGATTCTGAGATTCTGTGAAATGTGGCCAGCAGATCAAGAGAGGTGATTCTGCCCCTCTACTCTGCTCTCACGAAACTCCACCTGGAGTGCTGTGGTCCAACTCTGGAGCCCTCAGCACAAGGACATGGACCTGTTGGAGTGGGCCCAGAGGAGGGCCACAAAGATGATCAGAGGGCTGGAGCACATCTCCTCTGACAACAGGCTGAGAGAGTTGGGGTTGTTGAACCTGGAGAAGACTCCAGGGAGACCTTGTAGCAGCCTTCCAGTATCTGAAGGGGGCCTACAAGAAAGCTGGGGAGGGACTGTTTGCAAGGGCATGTAACAACAGGATGAGGGGCAATGGTTTTAAACTAGAGCAGGGTAGGTTTAGATTAGAAAGAAGTTCTTTACCATGAGGGTAGTGAGACATTGGAACAGGTTGCAGAAAGAGATGGTGAAGGCTCCATTCCTGGAGACATTCAAGGTCAGGCTTGAAGAGGCTCTGAGCAACCTGATCTAGTAAAAGATGTCCCTGCTTACTGCAGGGGGGGTGGACTCTTTAAAGGTCCTTTCCAACCCAATACATTCTGTGATTCTCCGAAAGCAAACAATAATGCCCTACAATGGTAACTTTTGCAGCTATAACTCAGCAAACAGGGTAAAGTGATACATAGTTAAGTACAAATCTTAAAAAACAAGTGTCTAGTCTGTAGAATACTGCAGGTCATGATAGAGTATATAATCAAGTAAGGAAAATATTATAAACATAAATATGCACAAGCAAATTGAAGGATAATAAAGCTGGTGACTGACTGATGTGATGACTTGTTTAGCAAGCCAAATGGTGTTAACCTCTATTTATCATTTACCCCTATTTACCCTGTGTTTACAACTGTTCCAACCATGCTTTCCATAAAGGTGTGTTGTGATTTCTTTTAGTCCCCACCTTAGGCCTATGGGTTTTCAGATATATGGTTTGATGGTGGTTAAATAAGAGACCAAAAATTACTGTACTCTGCCAGAAGAAATAAAAAGCTGATTAGTTAATATCACTTCATATCACAAGTCCTAAGTGAAAAAAAGAATGTCTCTGAAAGTATCATTCATCCACCTTCCTGAGCACTTGAGATGCTCAGTCAAGTACAGTGTTAGTTGGCAGAACCACCAGGTGACAATGCAGGGCAAGGTGTACTATATTAGAACAACCTTATACAAGGAAATAACCTGAATGTGAGTCTCATCATTTTGATTTAAGTTGCCAAAGATATCTGTTCAAACCAGCATTTCTTAATATACCAAGTCATACCAGCCCTCCAGGGCAGAAGGAATTAAGCTATCAGTTCCTATTCACCACTAAAAAAACCCTTAAACTTTGTTTCATGTTGAGACACCTCATTAGGGGTGGGTACTTAATCTACAGACAGCATTATAATAAGTAATGATTAATTAAAACATTTTAAAAATACAACAATTGAGAATTTGAACCCTTTAGAAAATTGCAGAGACTGAGCATGTGACTATCTGGAGGCAACAATTATTGCTACTATCTCTAGAGAGTACTTGGCCCAGACATGTTTATTAATACCAGACCTATTAGGTCTTGACAGCTTATAGGACATCTGTTTGTTTCATTTCCCTTTAGTCTCGCCAAATGCTTGCAGCGAAAATCATACAGACTTTTTTCCCACTTCTGCATAACTTTAAAGACTTTTTTGCATACATGAATTTTGACAATAAACAAGATCTTCTAGCGTTCTGTATCTGATATATATGCACAGGCATGTGTATTCAAAGAACTGCAAAGGTGGGTGAATTTCTTTTATCTGAGGACATTTATCTAGGAATAAAGGTGCAGTTGGTAGAGCTAACAAACATTCCTCAGAGGTAGGACAGTTTTAATAGATTTGTTCTTTAACTTGAACTAAAAACAGTTGCAGAGATCAAAATATCTCAGCAGAAGTTTTTCACAAGTAAATCGCTCAAGTATTTCAGTATATTGTAAAATTCCAACACAACATTCCAAAATTTTAGAAAATAACACTGAGGCTTTTGGTATAGCTTTCCCCATTTTTCCACTTTTTAATATAAATTGAAGAGAAAAAGTCAGCACGCAGATCCTGACCTGAAGAAAGTTCAATGTAAGATATAAATTACAGGTTCTAAGCAAAGCTGGAAGGTTTTTTTGACCATCTTGCATTTTGCTAGACCATTACAACATTCTAAATTTAAATCCAAAATGCATTTATTTTCTGTGTTGTTCACAATTCTTGTAAATCTTCTATTGCTCTTGGCCATTATTCCAAAAGTAATGGTATAGATGAGATTTAAATAGCACCAACTTAAAAAAAAATAGGATAGCTATTTCTATATTATAAATCAATCACAGGCAGATGATGATGGTTTGATCCAGATATTTTGTTATGATTGTATGCCAAACAGCTAAACTATTGCATTTGCAAGAATCCAGCTTTGCCCACTCATTTTGCCCACTTCATATGGCTGTATAATTTATTTAAATTTCTAGAATAACTTTATCTTTGATTATAAACTCAATGTCAGCAATATATTTATAGACATATACATTATTTGTAATTATTAAAAATAAATTAGACTTACTCAAGCTTTGAGTAAAGCCCATTCACAGAGCTTTGAGTAAAGCCCATTTTATTTTTCAGCTTAAAGATTGTTTGGATGCAGAGTTCTTCAAATATTGTCACTCCCAGGAACCTCATTTCCAGTAAGAATGTTTTGTATTACAGAGGATTTCAGAACCCAAATTTGATTTTTTTCAACTATTTTTCAACACTTAATGAAAACATACAGATGTAGATTATTATAGCCACTAGTGAATTAATAATCATAGAAAAGTCAGGAAGTACTAAAAAAAGTTATGAAAATGAATCAAAATTCTTAGCAAGCAGAAAGAGCTTTTGCAGAAAATTGCAACAATAGTCCAGTTTCAGATACATTTTGAGATATATGTTCCCTACAAAGTATATTAATATATATCATTTATGATCACTCCCTGACAATACAAATAAACGTATTTCCATTTCTGTCAAGATGTTTACACTCACTTATGCCAGCTGAGAATCTGATCCAACAGTGTCCCACAATATAGTTTTTACTTCTGTGGGTCTGAAGTAAATAACATTTGATCACAATATTGATAAGCATGTTTTCAGCATCTGCTTCACAACAATATTAATGTTTTTAGTATATTCATAATACACTGTTCTAAATAACTATGGACCTTTCATCCTTCAAAAGAGAATGTTATATTCCTATCGTCTTACAGCTGACATAGTTAAGATTTAGCATTATACATGTACTTATGGATTAGAAAAAATGAGTTTTACATTCATAAGGAAGTGGAAAATATTTTCCAGATGTTCCTCCCAAGGAAAGTATGATGCAAATTATAAACTCACTAGTTCAAAGAGTACATAAAATAATATTTGCATACATCTATTAGTTGTATGTTTTAGCCTAGTCCCTGAATAGTTAAATCGAATAACACATTAAACCAATTAAGAGTTGATGAAAGTTCATGACTAGGATAAGAAGTAGTTAAAAATTTAAAAACTGAGCTACACTGATTCTTGTTAGCTAAAATACATGATTTTATTTCATTACTAACAATAATTCACTTTTGGCTATATTCATAAGAATTATCACAGAAAGCTAATATCATTATTTACCTTACTGTGCCCAGAAATTGCATACGTCTCAAATTACCTTTTTTTTGTGTCTATACAAACAGAATAGTATTGTGTTACAGCTTGACTTCTTGTAGGACTTTCTTCTGTATGTTATTTATGTTATTACACAGGATTTTAACATGATAAAACCCCAATATTATAAAATTAAATCCTTATAACTGTAGTGGAATATCAGACAGGAAAGGGAGACTGGTAAAGATATCTCTAGTTCATTTTCATTTCACATTCTTAATAATCTGAAAGTACTAACTGTGACAAGAATAAAAACAAAACCAAAGAATACACATATAGTATTAATATGCCTGTATATTTCAATAGCATTATTAATTTATCTTTCCATAATTTCTCTTTGTTTGAGAGGACATAGGTTAATTCACAGTGGCTCAACAGATAGGAAGTTATTTTACAAGGCAACGTAATCAGCCTAAACCACGACAGCAAGATTGCTATCACCAGAGAAAGAACTATTTCTATCAAAAGACAGCAGAACTGAGCTGGATCTTTTGTCTAGGATATTCGGACTAAAATGACTCCCTTTTTTCTTTCCAACATGCCCTCCCTCTGTCAGGGAGCAGCCAAGGCCAGCTGCTCCTTCAGAGCCGGGGAGCCAGCCAAGGGGGATATATCATGGGCAGCAAGGCAGGGGCCTCATCAGCCAGAGGCTTAACATTCTCCTGGATTGCTTGTCTGTCTTTCCTCACCACACCAAACCCCAGCACCGTGACTGGGACTAAGGGTAAACTAGCAACATTCATCCATTTATAATTTAGTGTATGAAGAAATGTGCACGCTCTCAACTCTGTGAGAAACTACAGTAGATCATCAACAGTGGGTAGGACAAGGATCAGTAGAAGGAAGATGGCTGATGAACACTTGTCAGCGTTCAATGCCTACCAGGCACATCTGGAGGATATGAGTAGTTCCCATTAGAAAGAAAACAGCAAAAGAGATAAGGCTCTCTATGAACAAGCTGTGATGGAAGAGGAATGAAAGGAGCCAAGGTTAGTTGGCTCCTGACCCTCTGGATCCTCAAGACAAATTCAGCTTTCTTGACAATTCTGAAAACCTACTATTACAGAATTGTATTAACACAGCCAAGTACTAGTAAAAGCACTTCTTCCACATAGTGTCTATCTTCAAGAGACAAAGAACAATTCCCAATGATAAAACAGGTCCCACGGCACTCTGTTGTAGGAGAGATATATGTGAAATTGGATTCTGTTGAATCAATCTATGGTATTTTTATGGAAAACACCCAAAATATAATTCTGAATTATCTCTCTAATCAAAAACACAGGATTTCAAAATAGATTTTTAACATCAATATGTTCTTATATATAGATCTGTATATGATTGTTAAGAAATTCCTGGATCACAGTAATTTTTTATCAGTCATGCAGAAAATGCCGTATTTGGTTGAATAGTTTGACATTATCCTGGATTTTTTTCATGAGATTACTGATAGTTCTTTACTGAATGAAGAAAAAAATAAACCAACCCACAAAACATCTATTCAGGTAGACCGGGACTTTCATTTGTTTCTTGACATAATAATGATCATGCTTTGTTTTTCTTATGTAAGTAAAAGAGGGTGAAAGTCATTGCAATGGAAGTCCATGTCACAGCAAGGTAACAGAGGTAACTTCCTTAATAAAAACTATTGTTATCTCCTTTAAGCAGTTATAAGTATCACAATTTAGGTGATACTCATCCAAAGGCGGTGGCAGTACATGACAGCACATCATACCAATTCTATACCCGTGAATCCACTCATATCTTAACCCAGCCCCCCTAAACATGGGGCAGAGCCAGCTATACTGTTAAAACAAACAGACTACTCCACATGCGTAAACATAAAAATAGAAGGTTCATTCTTGGATGGTTGGAAAAGTTTTATCACCAATATCTACAAAGCTGTCTGCTCCTTCTTTTTCAAATATTACAAACCTATTTACAGTGGCCTGATGCTATCCTAGCTACCTGAATGTGTGCTTTGCATTCCAATAGAGAATGTTTTTCTAGATACCAGAAAGGATTTGTGCAACCTTTTCCAGTAACCCTGATCGTTAGAAAAGTCTTTGTCCTAAAATTGAGTTGCAAAGCATTCCTCACATCTAAAAAAAACATTCAGAAGTTTGTAGATCTATCACTTAAAGATAAATCTGTAAATAGGCCTGTCTGTATCACCTACTGTAAGATAATATACAGGAACAGAGATTTACTATATCAAAGCGTACAAGCAGCTTATTTCAACTTAAGTCAAGTTAGGCTAACAAAAAAATTAGGTAACTTAGAAACATTAGAAATAAATGAGATGAGTCAGGGCTTTCCATGAAGTGGAAATGCTTCACCGCAGCGTAGCCAATGGAAATAATTTTAACCTTATTTAGATCAAGATAAAATGACATTCTGATATCTCACTATCTTATCTAGATAATTTTATTAGTGCTTAAGATATAAAAGAAGCATCTGGCAGCAGAACAGCATTCCTCTATCACAGAACGTGTGTTCTGCACAGGCTCCCATCTGCAAATGAAGATTGAATCTTACTTTTGTGAATTAACATAAATAACAAAATATTTTCTAATTTAATATATTCTCTTCCTTTTAGTATTCTTTAAATAAAATTTTTTTCTTTATATTTGGTCTTCCTTCTTCCATTTTCTCCTTTAGTATGCATATAAACACTCATTGCGTCATTTCACTCCTTGCAAAATTGTGTAACAGGCATCTTCTGTGATGTATTTCTATTTTGTTATTCTCTATATACACATTTTTACTGCCTATTTAGGGTATTATGTAAAAATCTTTTTATCTGTTACCATTAAAGACTAGTCTCTTTGGAGCAGGTTCCTTGAATTCCCTCAGCTCACAGTTAGTTTCAGGGTTGTCTGATAAAGTAGGGATGAAGAATGAGAACAGCTGAAGATCCCCAAATGCTCTCTACAGTCAATTGCTTGGCCTCAGAAGAGACAAAAATGAAAATAATTTCTTTATAGAACTAGTATTAAAAAATATACTCTTTGCTAAATATTTCAATAAACACCACACATTGTTCTTTTGGACAATATCCAAACTGACACAGAATATTAATTTACAAGTACTCTTTTTAGTGTAGTTCATGCTCAATTCAGTGCCATACCACCTTCCAACAGAAAAAGTTTAATTCCATCCTAAAGCTCAAGTGAAAATACTCTTGATATAATGCAAGTTTCATCCGAGTCACAGAATCCCAGAATTGCAGAGCTGCTGCGATTGGCAGGGATCTTTGGAAATCAACAGAGCAAGGCTCACCCAGAGCAGATTGCTCAGGACTCTCTCCAGTTGGGTTTTGAACATCTCCAAGGTCGGGGACCCTTCAACCTCTCTGGGAAACCTATTTATCATGCTTTTTCTTATGTTTAAATTGAATTTCTTGTATTTCAGCTTGTGCCCATTGCCTCCTCTCCTGTCACTGAGCGCTGCTGAGAAGAATCCAGTACTGCCTTCTTTACTGCCTTCCAGCAGGTATTCATACACATTAATAAGGTCCTGCCTGTGCCTTCTCTTTTCAAGGCTGAACAGCCTTTCCTTGTAGGACAGATGTTCCAGAACCTGGATCATCTATGTAGCCCCTTGCTTCACTCACTCCAGCAGGTCCATATCTATCATGACCTAGCACTCCAGATTGTCTCATCAGTACTGAGTAGAGGGGTAGGTTTGCCTCCCTTGACCTGCTACCAATACTCTGCTTAATGCAGCTGCAGATCCCATTGGGCTCCTTCGCTGCGAGGGCCCATTGCTGGCTCATGTAGCCTTTTCACAAGTAGCTCACAATGACATTGGCCAAATCCCTCAGCACTCATGGGTGCATTCCCATCAGGTTCTATGAAACAAGAGCTTAATAATTAGGCTTTCCAACTACGGAAATGGAGACTGACAATATTGCCTCTCCCAGTAAACCTTTCCTGAAGTGTTTTTAGTCTGTTTCATTGAACACAGTAGAAAAATATTCCCCAGTAGAATCTAAAATGCTCGGTAATTGAAGGGAATTAACAATACATCTTACTACTTCTCCAATCTGCACACTAAAGGTCCATCAACCTCACTTCCTACTAACCTTTTTCTATTATGATTCTGCAAAATGTATATACACCCAATCCACAGTTCCGGACTAATATTCCCAGTTGGGGTGCAACAGCTCCTATAGTTGTCACTATATTAATTGCTCAGCCCTGTGGTCAATTTTGTCTTTTAAACTTCAATCCTTTTCCCCTATTGATTCCATCACAGCTTCAGGTTTCAAATTCTCATAGCCCTAGGGCAGGAATATTTCAATTGTTCTAAAGCAAATACCTTTCCAATTATTAGAATAAACTACTATAAAAGTATTTTCCTATAATTCTCTTTTAATTATAAATTCATGTTGTTAAATTGCCAAAAATTTCTAGCAACAAGAAGGAAACAAAAGAGAGAAATGGAGAAGGAGGGAAAGAGAGACAGAGGGAGGAAAGGAGAGAGGAAGGCGGGGGGGGGGAGGAGCAAGAGAGTCTTGCCAGAATGAGGATTTATTTTTGCTAAGCACATAGAGTTACAGATATGCCATTATTTACCAGAGATACAATTTAAATAAAGCAGCTTCTGGGACATAAAAATGTTCTGTAATAGAAGCAAATAAATTGTTCAATGATCACTCGAAATAATGAGCCCCGAGTATTAATGAATTTACATTTTCTGGTAGGTACTCATTTTAACTGAATTATTCTAAAGCTGCTGAATATGGGTATCTCTTGTTAAAAAACAGAAAACCTAAACAAGATAGAAATGCCATCTATGGTTTGGATTCTTCTTTTTTTGTTGTTTTTTTTCAATGAGGTGCCACTTTTGACTGAACCAGGATCCTATCAAATATTTTTCAAGCTAGCATGTTTCTATGAAAACTTTAGAATTTGCTGAGTACCTTTTGATTTCAAAAAACTCAAAACTATTCACTAGACCTACATACAGAATTAAAGTCAAACAGTTATCCAATATTTTAACCAAAGTATCTAGGTTCATTTTTCCAAATTATCCAAGTGGATCCTAACATAATATTTTATATTGTTTCTTGAGGAAACAAAAATTATATCAGAAATCAAGTGGAAGAAAGCAAAATAATTAGATATTTTATATACTTTGTCATGAATAACTCTTATGATTTTCTGAAAATGCTACAGATTGTAAACATATCAACTGACTGCTTATGAAAATGTCAATTATAGACAATATCTGGTTTTGATTTTGGTCCTTTGAATCCCAGCAATGCAATTTAGGACTCCATGTCCTATGTTTCTATTTCATACCAAATCTGAGGAGATAAGTGGCTTAACAGGTAATACATTCAGTAAACATTCATTTCAGCCAATAAAATCAATTCTTCCAAACATAGGTAAAGATCCTCTTTTATTGCCTCTGATGTAGTTGTATAAAAGTCACTGCAGCTTTAGTTTCACTAAGCTAGTAACACTTGCAATAAAGTATTCCTTTTTAATAACAGAAGGCTTCAGGAAAATTAATAGCTTTACAATGTTGAGAGTCTTCCTGAAGCACGATTCCAACTGCAAAGGCCAGATATCCTTAAAACTGAAGTGTAATGGGTTATTTTGTAAGGAGACTAATATGTTACCCTTACTCTGAACAACTCTGTAGTTGTGTAAGACAAGCTAAATAGTTTGTTGAAAATACAAAACAGAAGAGGTCAGAGGAAACTTTCACTGCACTGAACTTGGAAGAGTCCTGAGTCAAGAACTCTTCCATAAAAGAATGCATGCACAGGATAGCAGTCCTACAATGATGGTAAAGTGTCTCTAATAGCTGAAAATATCTTGATGTAAAAAACTCTTTTTTTGTAAGGTCAATTGCATTTACAACTGGTTTTGGAAAATTCATACATGATAACTTCCTCTTCTGTGTTACTTGCCCAAACACAGTACAAAAAAAACCGTAGCAGGAACAATTAAACATAACTTTTCAATTTAATTTAGTTTAAGACAAGAATTCAACTTGAATCCTTAGGTGCCTTTAATCTTTAGACACCTAAAAGATTAAAGACAGGGTCCAATTAATAAATAAGCAACAATAATAATAATAAAGAATAAAGAACACAGAACGTAGCAATTCAGTAATTTCTAATAATTAATACTACTTATGTGGGTTGGCAATAATAGAGGTATTCACAATGGTAATAAAGCCCTCTCTTTTCTCATATTTTGAAACAAAACTTTTCTAGCATTAGTAAATTTATTTCATTTAATACTAAACATAGTTATGCATGGAAATATCTGAATACATGACGTAAACCTTCCAAATTAATTGCATTAGGAATTGGAAAGACAAATGTGTGTTTGAATGAGACCAGAAATGGAAATTATTTTTTTTTTGTAACAACTCTAGTTGTTTAGACATAAAGGTCACATGTTCTTTTCAGTCTGTTTTTATTCTTTTAGGATCATGTATTTTTATATCATATTTAGGAAGCCTGCCTTTATGTATCCAAAAGAAGCCCATATGTGTTCAGAAAATAATTTCTGTGCTATGGACAGATGGAGACCTGCCATGAAATGAGAATCCTGAAATGATTCAACAAGGGACTCAAAATTCCCTGAATTTGGAGGGATTTTGAAACTGTTTTCACTACGAGCAGCTCCCTGTGATATACTAGTATATTTTCATCATGAGAAAAAGGGGCATAAGAGAACTTTGTCGGTTTTTGGTGCAAGTTCTTTTGTACCACTCCCTTAACAGAAGAACAGTATTAGGAAACATAGGAATGCCAGTAAACTATACACTTTTATTAACTTTGTAAATGAAACTTTGGTCATGAAAACTAAGAGATATTAACAAGGTGTGTCCTGAATGGACCACAGAACTATTCACCCAGGAACAATCCCCGATAACGGATCCAGCTTTTTTGAAACTCTTACTCGAGTTTTACTGATTGTCTTGGAAACATATTCTAGTCCTGGCCAAACCCGGGGGAAACGCAGAGCGGAAGCTGTATATTTCATCACGAGATTTTTTTTCCCCTGCTCTGTGTGGTGTGGTTCGAGCAGAGCCACCACCTTTCTGAGAAGCCCATGTGCTATTAGGAAGCAGCTCCGGCAGTGGATTCCCAAGGCTGTTGCTTAGAGGAGTTCAGCAAAGTGGTTGAGCTCAATTTCAGCGAGGAAACAGTTAAAGAGCTCAGTGTTCCCCTGTGCCCGGGAGGCAGCCTTTGTGTTTAACATTGGCAGGGGCTCAGTTTGGGCTGGAGGTTTGTTTTAATTGGGGGAGGGGGGGGGGGGGGGGGGGGTGACGGGGGGGGGGGGGGGGGGGGGGGGGGGGCAGAAAAGAGGGGACGCTCTGCCTTCTTCAGTCTGCCGCCTGATCTAGCGGAGGTGGAGATTTTCAATCCCACCCAGTCAGACGCAGGCAGGAGGATCTGGTAAAACTATCCCAGGAAAAGCCACTCGGAGGAAATTCTCGGCAGCAGCCCCAGGATGAGTGTGAGCCCCAGCGCGGCGGGGGTGAGTGTGTGCCGGGGCCGGGAGGGAGCCGCCGCCCCGTCCCTGGGGCCAGCCCGAGCATCGGGACACTTTGACTTCTCGATAGCCCTCCAGATAGTGATTGAGATGTCGAGGGTGCACCTCTGTGTGCCTGGGAGGGTGTGCGTGTGAGGGAGAGAGGAAGAGAAAGAACGAAAGACAGGCACAAGGCAGCCTGGGATAACTATTATTCAATAAAATTGAACAACTTATAGATCTTGTCGGATGCTCTATATAGGCTGCGGGGGACGTGGTACTGATTTACCAAGTGCTTGGTGGAATCGATCTTTTGATAATGGTCCAAGCAGAGAATGTTTTCTTCTGTGTTAAGAGGAAGAAACGCAAGGCAGTGATCCCAGCAGCGGAGAGCTCTCTGTCTCTGCTGGAATGGAAGACAACCAAGAGAAATTCGTCCTGGCGGCGGTATTTCTTTCGGTGTTTTCGTGCCCTGGTTAAGTTTATTAGCTTCTGCTTACACCTCAGCTGCCTTTTGGCCAGCTTAATCACTGTTAAGGTTTTGGCTCGGTTTTATACACTGTGAAGGATTTCATTTCCAATAGTAGGGTCTCTTCTGGTGAATCTCGGCGTGGGAATTTTTCTGGCTTGACACCCCAGGCAAAGTTGGGAGTTTTGTTCTCTTCCTGTGCCGTGCTGTGGGGCACAGGCTCAGCACAGACCAGTTCTGTGCCCTCCACTCACCCAACAACCTCACACGCTCCAGGTGTTCGGATTACGGGCGAGGGAGAATGTTAGATGACATTATTACAAAAAAAGTTATTACAGATGGTAGTACGTTACTTATATGAGGCACTTTGCATGTTATATTCTGTAAGAATATAATCACTTAGAAAATATGCACAGAGGAATGAAGGACTGACAGGAATCCATAAGAAAATATCCTTTGAAATGATGCTATTAAAAATTTTCTAGTCTTGCTGCTCATGGAAAAGTTTCTTCCGGGAGAGGGAAGAAATGGTAATTGTGATTTTGTTCCCAGCTTTGTATGCTAGCAGCATGATTGCCGTGATACCACCACATTCATATGATATACATATCAAATTTTCACATGAAAAGGTAATTAAATAAAGAGGATACTAATAAAATCACTAAAGCATAGGGCTGTGGGTTCTGTTCATAGCTGTATCACATTTACTTGTGCAAGTATGAACTTTGGAAAGTCATTTAAATCATTAGTGATTCAGTTTTTCCATTTGTAGATTGAGGAACCATAGTCACTGTAAACTATAAAAGCGTTTTATGAATACTTGCCTGAAAAGAGTCACAGTCAAATCTGTCTGTTTCTGATATGATTTGGAAACCCAAAGTAAAAGCATTTTCATCATGCAAACTGTTTCTAACTGCCCTGAGATACCATCGTAACCATCCCTTAATAAAGAGGATTTAGTATTTAGTATATTTCACTTTAAAATCCAGTGCATAGGAACTCACAGTTGGTCAGATCCTCATCTCAAATGCACCAATATAAAAGACTGTAAACATGGATCCCTGGTCCGAGGGATGGCACTGTACACACCAGACAGGACTACTCAGATTAAGATTGCATTTGCCGCTGTATGTAGGTACATACACGCTTCTACAGACCACACGCAACAGAACAGGGCAATAATAGTAAATATTTATGCTGTGGCTCCTATCACTAAATTGTCTCCCACATTCTTTCTCTGGTAAATTTCTTGCCATAAACTCTGACTTAATAGCCCCATAGGGAATGAAATTAGGATTCATTTATTTAGAAGATCCTCCTAAATCCTTCATGTGAGTCCCTAGAAATCAGAAAGTTATAAATACTTTACTTTCCATTCTTTTTTTGGCAACACTGCAGCACTTGGTCTTGTTTTGCTGTTACGAGACACGTAAAAAAGAATAATCTTTATCATAAATTAAACTGAGGCTTCAAGGACATGAAGGTGAGTGACCTCCTTGGTTCCACTGGAGGTGTAGTATCTATAGCCCCCGTGGCAGGGAGCCAGCTCTGGTGGTTACGCATAGGCAGGCATACTTACTGGGACAGAATGCTATGATGCTTACTTTCCTATCTGGAAAGGTCACAAATTGTTGCTTAGAATACTAAACCAAATATTTTTTATCTTTAAAATAAGTTAATTTTTTATAATTAACTTCACCTTGACTAAGTACTGAACATGAGTTGCCATGACATTCAGTAACCAAATGACACATAAAGTTTGAAGGGATTTTCCTGGCCCGAGGTCTACCCTGCGATTCTACAAGTCTTCCTCCTAATATTTAGGCACTTTGGATCCGGTCCCAATTTTGATTTGAAATCCAGGTAATTATAAAATCAGAGAAAAATAATATAAAGCCTCATTGTTGCAATATATCAAAAATACTCAGAAAATTAACAAATTTACTACCTTTAATTATTAGTGCAGTGCTGCTGCCTTACTTTTAAAAAGAAAATACAGTAACTTTTTATTTAATCTAAAATATCATTCAGCAGTCTCCGAGGCCTCTCTTCGCTGGTACACTTTTCTTGCAAGACTGTATTTTAAAACAGAACTTCATCTACCATATTTTTTCCATTCATATACTAATTCTGTCCCGAACTTTTGCCAGATCTCCTTTGTATAAGATACCAGGTACTTATGGATTTTTTTTGTGTTTGCATTTTGTCAGACAGTAAATGGGGGTAATCTAGATTTCAGAGTAGCACTGTGATTACAAACAGGTGTTTTATATGTATGTGCTGTAGAGACTGTACATTCAAATACCCTTCCTAAGTGAGAATCAGGGTGTGTAGTCTATCTGTTGTATTGATTCTGTGGTCCTTTCTTCTTTTTTGTTCATTGTTTTTCTCTGCAGGTGAAGAAGTGAGAATTATCTCATTGAAATACTGAAAAAAACCCCAAACCCCGTCCCACTGAATTTGCTCTTTCGGGACTTCAGGATGGAAGCCTTGTGTTTAAGAGTTTCCTTGCTGTTGCTGGTTCCAGGATTTGTCCTCAGTGACAGCTCTGACAGATACGCTGCCAATCGGAGTGACTTGGGAAACTACCTTTCCACTTTCTCAGGGATTGAATCCAGCATACTGCTCACCACCAGACAGCCCCTGGTGTCCAACCAAACTGTCAAATGCTCCCAGCAGACTAAGATTGCTGAAACTTTCAAATACATTAACACGGTGGTATCTTGTGCTATTTTCATCGTTGGAATGGTTGGGAATGCAACTCTGCTGAGGATCATTTACCAGAACAAGTGCATGAGGAATGGCCCCAATGCACTGATAGCCAGTCTGGCACTAGGAGACCTTATCTATATCGTCATTGATATTCCTATCATTGTGTACAAGGTAGGATGCAACAACAATACTTTCTAATTGCAGTTTCCGTACCAGTACGCTGTCTGTTGTCTATGGTTACTCCTTTGTCTAAGGAGGGCTCTTTTGTCAATGAATAGTCCACTTAAATACGTTTTGTTTTTTTTTTTTTCTACAACAAAAACCTTGCTCTCAGGTCTCACCTCCATAAAGGAAAAGCCTATCTCCTTTTAAAGATGATGTAGCTCTTAACTCTTAACCAAAGCATGGCCTTAGGCGTTTCACAGGAACTCTTCCTTTATTATAGTTACTATAGCTAGCAAAAGAATTTATGAGGGAAGACTTTTTATAAACTGTTCTTCTTGGTGGACATACAGCATTGGACTAGTTGCTATTTCTGGAATATCCTACCCTTTACTTTATGTTTTTATAGAAAATACTCTGTGATCTGCAGGCTTCATGTTATGACTTTGCAGAGAGAGAATATGTCAGTTAAGCTGAGCAATAAGGTTTTAATTTAATATTCACTAATAGCAGATTCTCAAAATTGTTTCAGAGTTAACAAAATCAATTATATCACAGAACATTTTTGAAGTATTAAATTTCGCCTGGATTTGTCAAAGTGTAAAAAGTATCCTGAGCAATTCTTTAATCTGGTATAAAGTTATCCTATCCTAGTTTTTTTTTTTTTCTATTTTCTATTTTAATTAAACAAAGCCATAAAGCAGTGTCTTTTCTGATGACATATATGTTTACTTATGTAACTTGCATGATAACAGGCTTGAGTGAACAAGACTGAGTCCTCTTTTAATATATCTTGCTGATACTCATTGAATTATAGAATCATAGAATTAATATGATCTTAACTTATCTTGGAAAATTGTCAAAGAATTTTGTAAGCTTCTACCTGTATCTTTGTGGATTGTACACAGGTGCATAGCTGATAGGATATTATAATTTTTCTGTAATTTCTCAGTAAAAAACTTAAGGAGTTTCTGTTAGTAAATAAAATACTAATATAATGAAAAAAACATTCCTCACAATTTGGCCATTAAAGATTCCAGCGACCTAGCTTTTATTTACATATGTTTTAAAGAAACCATTTTAATGCATAAACTTATAATAACTAGTGTCCTGTGGTCTCAAATTAGATTTTAAAATTAAAGGAACTGTTAATCGAAAAGACTCATTTTTTATCTATATAACTATAGACATCATAACTATTGACCTTCAGCATAACACAGGTATTGATAGGACAAGATCATAAAAATTTGAATTCATTAATAGATTAAAAATATGTACGTACACTACATTTGTACCAAGGCATATTGCCCACAGTAAAATGCAGTACCTGCCTCTGATCTTCCAGTAGTATATATTACACATAAGTCTTTTAACTTTATCTGGTTTTAATATAATATCAATTTGAAGTTAGGTTAAAGACTGCTAATAATAATGCACATGATTTAATGTAAATTCTAGTTTCCACTGTATTTACTTATTTTCCACTTTATACATTTGTTGACAAGATAGCAGATATTTGTAGAATATTTTGGATTAACAAATTGATGAGAAAGATTAGGCTGATTTGAGATTCACCTGTCTTCTGTAGCTGTGTGGATGCCTAATGGGACATGGCACTGGGGTTCTGTGTGTGCTCATTATTCTTGGGAAACTGGACTTGTGTCCTGGACTGCATCTCCCATGATGCACTGCAGTTTCCTCACTGGTAAATTATTCTGATGTCTTTATGGATAATTGCTAAGGCAGTGTTCTTACTTTTTACTGTATTTCTGGTAAAATTTTAAGGAAAACTGGCATGTGTTTTTTTCAGGGCAGAGTTTGGGAAATAACAGGTATTTTTATTACACAATTTTCTCTTAACCTTTCAAGAATTCTGCTGCTTCTTTACAAAGAAGAATGGAAATCCAGAATTAATTTTGCCTTTCAGAATTGCCTTTTGATAGTCTTCTGAAAAATCTTCTAGTTAAAAGAAACAATATTCTTCATACTCCCTTTCTTACTTTGCAATACATTTTTTTCTATTAATTTTCTGACACTTCTTTGGTATTCTATAGGTTTGCTTGCCTTGCTCTATTTTATATGATAACCTAAACTGTGGTCCCAAATATCTGTACAAATTAATTACCTTAGACTATATGAAAAGTTATTTCTGTACTGCAGAGAAGTGTTTGATAAATAAAGGACACGAATTAAACTGCAGCTCCTTGATATCAATGTATGTCAATTCCCACATGCAAGAAGGCAGAATTAAAATCACATTTACAAGCATTCTAGATTTTAGTAATATTGTGAATGCTTGACCCTCCAAAATAAATTACTTAAAAATTACCATATACAATCGTTTTGTTGTATAAGGTTAGCTGCCTGTATTTTCATACAGGGAAGCGTTTATAGCATTTATAACGGAGTTCTTGTATTTCTGATAAGAAATTCTGTTATTATTTATAGTCCATTTTTCATATAAACCATTCAGTAATATGTCTGCTTACATTAGGAGTTGATTTTACATTTTGTTAAATAGCATTCCTGTTTGTATCACTAGGGATCCTAAAATCTGTCACACCATTTAGCTCCTCTTGTTGAGGGACAGTATGAAGGGTGACCACCGGAAATATTGCAATTTGAAAGTGCTCTTTTAAGGAAAAAAAATAATACAGTGGTTTTATTTTTGCTTTAAAGTTTCATTATTTTATATGATGGGTTCTGAACTTTATTTTAAAGATTCTTGTAGCTTCAGGCAGCCTCCTGCTGAACCATGTATTAACATCCTATCTAAACAAATGGTGTCAAACACTTAATAACTTCTAGGTCATATCTTAATTTTTAGGAGGATAAAACAGCTCTGAAGTCAGAATTAGAGTAAACAAGCATCATCTGCATATTAAACCAACCAATAGTACAGTATGATGATGGCCCCATTGTACAGAACAAAATGTGCAATACTATGTAATTATAATGTAATATCAGAAATAGGTATAATTACTTTCCTGAAACATATGGTAGAGTTACCTGTTTTGAAACTACTTTCAAAAGAGAAGTAGGTAATGTTACTGATATTCGATTTCATTTTACAAATCCTTAGAAAGAAGTGGCTATAAGAGTATAGTAGCTGAAAATGTAAGTTCCCGGGAGAATTGCATCCATCACTCTGTTATGCATTTATACTATTAACAGAGATGTGATGCTGGGGAAAGAAAAGAAAAAATTATGTAATTTATGTCAGCTAAAGATATAGTCACAGGCATTTGACATTTTTATTCTTTCTTCACAGTATAGTAGGCCCAAAAATTCCTCCTTACTTTCTCCAATTACTGTAATTGTATAGGGGATTCCCCTTAGCAATTTGTTAAATGGATTGAGATGTAATATTCACAAGCTTCCTTTGAAGATATTCTGAATGTATTAAAGCTCCATTACACGTAATTACCACTAATATATCCACTTGTAGTATCAAATCAATATTAAAAATTGTAACAAATTGAGTTTTATAGGAAGGGTTCCTGTTATAAATGCAGCTTTAATAGACCAAACTAAGATAGTTTAATTTTCAATCACATGTTTATGCCACCTGGACCCAAACAATTTCCTCTTTACCCAAAACATACTCATCTCAGACATTCAAGATGCCAAAGCCTAAAGCTTCCAAATCAGTAAGAATTACTTTCTTGCAGTGAAAAGAGTGTTTGGAAATAGAACTTTTATGTTTTATGCTGCTGCAGAGGTGGGATTAAGGCACCGAAGAAAAGACAGGTTTCATATCTCCTTTGTCATACCTCCTTTTTTTCATACCACCTTATCAGGTGGTGTAGCACGTAGCCAAAATCGGCTATATCACCTGCCCTACCTATCACTACCATATGTCTTTATAGCAATTAAGCTAAATTTGGATGCAATGTATAAAAAATTCTTTAGAATACCGCTTCCATATAGAAACTAGATTATTTTCTAAGGCTATACATAGGCAGCAGCAGAATATCCACAGCATTACTGTGGATATTGGCTGCGCTAAAACTCTGGAAAGCCCTTATGACTGCTGCTGTCACTAGCTAACGTTTAGCAGAGCAACAGCAAAAACAACTTGTTTGCTCCACAGAAAAACCTGTCCACAGCTCTTTCATAGAATCATAGACTTTTCAAGATTGGAAGGGACATTTCAGATCATCTGGTCCAACCGTCAACCTAACACTGACAGAAACCCATCACCACAGGCTGCCCATCTTTTAAATACCTCCAGAGATGACAATTCTACCACCTCCCTGGGCAGCCTGGTCCAATCTTTGATAACCTTAGACCATTAGTTTATAAGAAGTAGATTAAGAAAATTAGCCAGCTTCTAACCTGGTATTTTAAATGTGAATAAAAACATTTTCCTAATTATTTTACTGATATAAAGTGAGACAAGAGTGTCCACTGTTCAAACAGCTCAAGATGATGTTTTCCTTAATGAACTAAGCTTTTTTGTTAGTTGTGATACCATCTAAATCTGAGTAGTGCACCTAGCACATTATGAGTCTAAACAGTAGGCAAACTTCTTCAATCTTCAACCATTTTGTCTTCAGTAAAGGAAGATACAGCTGAGGCATTTCTAGCCATAGGCATTTTTCAACATCAGAGCGAATGCATAAGTGTTAGCCAATTCCTCCTTAATCACAAATTATTTGGCATATCTGATTACCTTTGCTGGCAGAATTAATATTATACATAACCAAGGATAATTAAACACATTCAGACTGATCCTGTAGCTAATATAACAAGTGATATCCACAGTAGTTATGCTTTTGTCCCAAAGGACTACAAGTCCTGAGCACACATAAAGTTAAGTGTATTTAGAAAAGAAAATCCCCTTTAAAAGCAAAATTTGTCATGTGTGCAGCATATATTTCTCAATTAAGTACTAACACTAGTAGGAAATTCTAAGGCAATCTAATTAACAACTGCATATTGGCTTTCACTGAAGCTTATCATTGATTCCAAGAAGCAACATGTTGGTAGTCCAGTGTGATGCAGAAATTCATATAACTTGTTCAGAACATGACCTATTATTGGGTGTATGACTTCATGTAGTGTTCATACATAAAAAAATCTAGAGGTAGCATGGGAATTGATTGCTGAATCCTGAAGGCAGAAGTTATGCAAAATGGAACAGGAAAGGAAAGTCCATCAGGAAGCTGTTCTCTCAATTTACTGATTACAGCTTCCTAGAAGAAAGTGTTTAATATGCAGAATGAGGTAGGAGTTAAAGAAGAGATTTTATATTCTTGGTCTTAGTTCAAGATCCACTCTGCTTTTAACTAGTGGCTGTACTTTGGGGAGGTGGGATATACGTTCCCTTCAATGCACAGGCATCTCCTCCCTTGTCTTCAGTTTCAGGCTGAACAGCCTGCCCTGCTGTTCTGTGGATTTGTGTAGTGCCTAGAGACCTGTGTTTAACAGAATATTTTAGTGTGTTCACTTTCTTTATTTTTCAATCAGCTGACCTCTACAGATAACAATGAATTGTTTTGATTGTGCATATCCAGGGTTTACCAGTTCTGCAGTAATTTCTTAGCAATCCTGTCACTCTCTTTAGCAACACACAAAAGACAACACAGCTGGAAGAATAACAAAAGCAATATTTTGCCCAGGGATTGAAAAAAGACTTTTGAACAAATCACATAAGTACACCTTGCAGCTTATTTCCCTGAAGAAGAGCTGTACAGCTTGAGAAATAGTCTACCTAAAAGGATGGGAAGTTAGCCAACACCACAGAACAACAAAAAAGAAACTAATCCTACTTTGTAAACAGCAACAATACCACAGGGAGATGTCTAGAGTTGTTAGGAATGCTTTACCACTAAGTAGATTTTAGTAATAAATATAAACATTTTAACAAGACTGTAAAGCTTAGGATTTATTTATTTTTTACCAGTTAGTTGAGACAATGTTCTGCTTCAAAAACAGGGCATTTGTTTTCTTACCTTTCAGGATCTCTTGAAGTATAATCTATGTTCTCTTGTGCAAAACTATACATTCCCTTCCATAGCTGCCTAAACAGGAAAATAGACTGTAGGCATTCACGAAATGGCATGAGACCTTCTGCTACCTCCACTTTACTCAGCTGGGCAAAGACAAACAAAATAGCAGAAAAAGCTGTGGTATGGCAAACTGGAGGAAAAAATGTCTTTGATGGTTCTCATGCATCCCCACATAACCTTTCTTCCTTCCAGAAAAAAACACAGTCAGTCTTTTATCCACCCAAAGAGGCAAAATTAGGAAAGTATTTCCTGCAAACTCCAGTTGAAGAGATGCAGTGCCTTCTCTACCATGGCAGCATCACAAATAAGTATAAAGAAAAAAGCAAGTGATACCAAAGTCAGCAGAAGCCCAAACTGTGATGTAACTGTGATATACTCAATATTGGGTTTGTGCCCTCCCCGCATTATAAATGTTAGCCTTGTTCTTTGTTTTCCTCTACTTTTCCTCTACTCGCTGTCCTTCCCAAAGTTGAGGCTTTTCACTCCTGCAGTTGGAAGGGAAAGAAGGAGACAGGTTGGGTGCTACTTCCCACACCCTTACAGCTCTCCATCTTTCCAGCAAAGTGGCGGAGCACAGCTGAGTTACATATGTGGGATGACTCTGTGAGTCCCGAGCAAGAAACAGATGAGGACTGACCTACAATGCAATTCTGTCTTGGAAGTACGGGTTGTAGGAAGAAGAGAAAGGCTTGAATTGGCCTTGAGTTGAGAGAGGGGCACTTCAACATGCACTGAATTCTTGTCCTATGAAGTTTCACAGGGTCAGAAGGGTCCCAGTTGAGTCACTGAATCAAAACACCATAATCAAACCCACCACAAATCAAAACACCACAATCAAAACACCACAACCAGGAGACTCAATACACCCTTCATCCTAATTAACCACTTACAGCTCAGAGACAGGAGGAACACTTCAATCAGAAACCATCTTTTGTCACTTAATGCAGTCAGCTCACTGGTCTAGACCTTGGATACTTCTGTGTTCAGTCAGATTTCACCTGGACTCCAACTGAAACACCGCGTACCATATTTGGCTCATGCCTTAAAGCAGACAACGGCGTGCACAATTGCAGAACACAATTTAATACAGAGCTTTACTAGGACAGTTTAATGTCTCCTAGAGGAAACTAGCCTTTAAAAAAAAAATAAATAAATAAAATCTGCTGATAACAAAAGCAGAGGAATTTCTCTTGTCTTTCATTCCGGGCTATGTTGCAAGAAAAGGAAATCAGCCCAGAATACACTGGTTTTGTAACTCTTACTCCACAGTTAGAAGATGCTGGTCACTTACAGAAGTAGACATTATCTATACAAACAGAAATCTGGTTTGTTTCTCTATTACTGCACAAGTGTAACAGAAGTCATGGAATAAAGAAAATATTTCTATTTGTCCTGCTGAAGACAGAGCAGAAACCCTGACTACCATGGTTGTACCAGAGTTGTTCCATCAGTATAACTGAACACTTAAATGCCATGAAACTCAGGAGAGCACCCTGCATGAGGGTGGCACGAGGGGCAAGCACTGTCTGTATGAAACACAGTCCAGTTTCTGGGAAGCAGATCTGTGCACAGCAATGGTCCCAAGTGGATATAGGAAGAGAAAGGCTCTGGAGCACTAGGATAAGATCAGAGTAGGAAAGGTATGAAACCTTTGTTTTCCTCCTCAATGCCATGTGGCAGAGAGAGGGAACCTGCTATGGAGTTATTTACCAAAGCAATTTTTATAGAGCAGCTTAGAGGCGGTTCATATCCAGCACCTAACCTAGTCAGTCTATTTTGGACTGAGCTCCAGGGTCATCATCTGCCTGTAAACACACAGTATCAGCCTAGTATTAGATAAACACTGTGGATGCACATGAGCATGTACTGGTGAATACTCATGTGGTTGGATTATAACATTCTCTCTTTTAGACTATATATAAATTGCTTGGGATGCACAGTGGGACTTTATCTATGTTTTGTACATCAGCTAGCATACTAATGGGAGTCAGTTAGAAAATAGCAACTGCAGTAGAATAAAATCAACTGAGTGACATTTAAAAATCATTGCAAAGGAATGTTCTCAGCCCTGCTGTCTTGTTTGTTTCAAGCTGCAGCGTCAAGGCAGAGAGGCCATATAAAGCAGCAGAGAAAGGGGGATGCTCAAGGAAGCTGTGGCTGTCGGGTCACTTTGCTGAGATTTTTTAAGACCAACACCAGAACCTTGAAATCTTGGTTTCTGATTTCAGTGTAAAAATATGCTGTTGACTACACTCTTTTCTCACTCAGGAATTGCACCATAGTTGAACTGTATGAAATACTCCTAAGTTGCAAACTGCATATGGAGAAAAGTGCATTTCCTTTGCGGTATGTCTCATTTTGAAATCTGAGAGATTTTGTGAGTGGGTTTGCAAAAGCACAATCCATTTGACCAACTCATGGAGAAATGGGATACAAGTTTGGATAATCAGTCTGTTTCTTCCTATCTTTGTGCCTTGAGAGAAACTGTAAGGTACTATAATTTTATACTCATTTTGTTTGGATATTAAAACATGCAAAACCACTAGAAGAGCAAAGCCAGTATTCCCAGTCCTTATATTGTATGTAAATAAATCAAGACTAATTCCTGGGCCCATTTTTTTTAATACAAAGTAAATGTGTTCTTTCCCTCTGAATCTTCTGTACCCTGCTAGGGCAGAACAGAGGGCAATGGACTTGTTTTGATGTAAAATTACTAAAACCAAAGACAGGATCAGATTTGCCAACTAAAAATATCTACAGAAGAAAAAACTGGCACCTGATCCAAGAGGAAGTAATGAATGCATAGCTGATGTGGAATGATAATGGATTATACCCATGGAAATGATTGCAAAGTTAATCTAAAAAATCAAATAATTCTGATCCCAGTGATTTTGATTAAGATCAACTTGAAAAGAATGTCTAATGATTTGGTACTGATATTAATTCAATTAGTGGAAAAGTGTAAGAAACAAAAGGAATAAAATACTTTTAATCTTAAAAAGGGAGAGCTTCCTGGGGTGAGAGGAAGATGTGTACATGCTGGAACCGTGATAAAGCTTCCCTGTGAGGAATAATGAGTTAGTGAACCTTTTTCAAGTACACCACTTTTCTTTTTGAAGCTAATATTTGCCTTGTAGTAACACAGTTTCAGAGTCACTACAAAGTGCTTGTTAATTTCTATTGCTTGGTATATGCTACAGCCACAGTCAGTGCACATAAATGAATAGGTGGCTATCTTTCAGATGCCTTTTAAAGAGTGATCTATAATGATAAATCAGTTTTGGGGCTCTGATTGGCACAGGGGATTGTCAAAAGTCTGCTAGGGCCTCTTTTCCCTTGCAGTGCCATTTATAATTTAGCCTTCACTGGGTAGTACCTGAAAACTATTCAGATTTTACCCAAACCCAGACAAGAGTTTGGAGCTGAGATACAACTGGCTGGAGAATTACCATGGATTCAGATTACCCCTTCTTTTTTCAACGTTTTTTATGCAGCCCTGACATAAACTAAAGCCTCATGCAAGAGTTGTAGGAAAAAGGCAAAAATAGTCCCTGCAAAGATTTGTTACTATATTGCAAATCTATCTAGAAAATAATTCTGCCAGAGATTTCAATGTATTTAATTCAGTATATAATTACAGATAAAATGAGAGGAACTAATCAACAGCTTACAGGTATAATCTCATTACCTTTTTTACTGAAGGTACTGACAGTAGTTAAATCACCAATACAGGTGATCCATTCCCTAGCCTTCTGGCACAAGGGGGATTGGCTTTCATCAAATATGATTGTCCTAAACAGGAATACCATTGCAAAGGTGCTCACATTTTCTCTGCTGTGGTCTTGATGGGAAATAGCAAATGTAACAACTTTTATATGATATTCTAACACTCTCAAAAACTAGGGAATAGACAAACTTGGATTGATTCTATAGATTATGTTGAGAAATCTCACGTTAATATTCAGCAGAAGAAAAAAAAATCCTGTAAAAAATATAATGCCTAACAGATAACTCTATTCCTATTTAAGCAGTCATACATGTTTGTTTCACAGTATTACCCACCAGTTGGCTGAAATCTATGAGTTGCTAAAAATCTGTCTTGAAATACAAGTAATCAAATGACAATATGAGTATGGTCCTAGAAAGACACAGGCAGTATGTAGTACATGGCCTCTTGCAGGTATTTTTTAGGTATTATTTGCAGGGAAAAAAGCACAAGTAATTCAGCATTGTGACAAATGGCTATAGAAAAAAGGGGGATGTAAACAAGTCAGATCAGGACTGGTGAAGAGAAGATGAATTTTTACAAGTCTGACATTCAGTGATAAACATCCTGTACTCTATAGCAAAGCGCTCTGAAAAGCTCATGCCGTGAAACCTAACTGAGGCAAAGGCAGATGTGAATTTTAACTCCCCATAGTCAACATTTATATTGTTAAAAGGTAGCGATTACTAGTAACAGTAGTTAAGATAGAAATAAAACGTTTACTTTGAATACTGCAATTCTCAGCTAAAACCAAAATTTGTTTTCCTAATTCTACAGACAGAATCCACCCACTTTTACTAGGTGAGTGTGTTCCAGAGTCTAAGCTTTTACTGAAATAAAAATTCTAGTCCTTGTGGTTGCAAAGATAACTCCCAAAATGGGAAGTGAGTGTAAGCAAAGAAGTCTGCCCAAGTATGAAGATGGCCTTTCAGAACACTGAAAACAACTATAATTTCTATTGATCAATTATATTCCAAACAGTATAATCTTTGTTCAGTTTTAACTAGATTTTTTTTTAAAATAGATTAACCATAGGTTGTGTTTACCATTGAAAGAACACAACTAATTTTTGCATGCTGAATGCAAAGGCAACAGTCCTTGCAAATTTGTGCAGATGAAAGTATGCTTCCTTGTCGCCTGTTTTCCATTCTGCACTCTTTCCCAGGAACAGCTAGACTGTGGCACATCATACATCATGTATATATTGGAAATGCTTGTTCTGCCACCAGTTTATCTTCATCTCATGCACTTGATAATAAACTGTTGTGAAGTTTAAATCTGTTTTAGTTCCATAAAACTGTCTCAGATCTGGATCTGATTATTTTCAAAAATTCAGCAAATTTAGGTTTTAGAAGCTTTTAGAAGCTTTCAGAAGCTTGGGTTAGCTTATAATTGTTACTCCATGGTGTATCATCTGTTGTCTTCCTCTGAAACAAATAAAAACATCTCCAAATTTATATGGTATCATCAAAATATTCTCTGTTCTAGACTTTGTTTAGTAAGGCTTAATATAAAACCAATGATTGCATGATAGTAATAATTATCTAATTATCCAGTAAGACAATTATTATTACTGCCTTTACAAATGTGCCCCTTGTTTACATAGGGGATAGAATATCCACTGGGATGTTGACAAAGTTGCATATCTGACTCAAACATTTGATATTTTAATTTCAAATCTAATGCTTTCTATTACAAAACCACTTCAACAGAAGCTGATAAAAGTATAACTGCTGGGCTATATCACACAACAAACTTATCTTACTTCTTATTCACTATCGTGCCCCTGACAAAAGCTCATCAGTAGAGACTTAGGGAAGAAGATTAAAAAACAGTAGTGCAAGGGTGATGCTTAGTCTTCTGGAGAGAAAGTTCAGTGACTTCATTTTTCAACGAACTATTCATGGTGACTGTAAGATCCCTTTCTTGAGTGAACTCAATTAAGTTAGAGCTCTGTACTTTGTATGGACTTCACAATTTTTCACTTATTACATGTATTATCTAAATAAATGATTGTAAACTGCTGTTTTGCTGCCAGACACCCAATAAAGGGAGATCTTCTGTGAATCTGCTGATAGTTGTAGGTTTGACTACCCCGAATAATTTTGTATCCTATATTATATGTGTGTACATGTTCAAAGCCTTAGCAGTTACAGCTAGAAATATTACTGTTTACATGCTAATTATTTGTAACTGTTCACATAAATCAATTCATATCTGTTATGTAAATGCCTCCTTAGAAATACTAATCTAAACTCCAGCCACTCATTCACATCTTTCCAAATGGATGCTTTCCTGTTGCCTTATAGTGCAGCCCACATGTATGTATGATGGTAGTCCTTTAAAATGTAATATGGAACAAATGATGTACACGTAATATTTTCTCTGCACACTTAAGAACCTGGCAGTGAATATTGCCATGAATTAAATAGTGTTACGTTTATAATGACAAGAATCTACTTGCGTGTAGCATGAGAATTTGGCTCTGAGGTACTTCATTATGAACAAGGAGCTATGCTTTGCTTGGTTCTGGGACATGGTAATTGCAACCATTTATGACAGGGTTGAGTTATATTTTCATTATTGAGTACTTGTGACTGAAGCACAATAATAACAAAGCAAGTTACTATTACAAGAGTACAAGGACAACAACTAAGTTTGAGATTTCGCCTTCTGTGCTTCTATAGTAGCAGTTATTTTCCAGATTGACTCAGTACTAAGGATACCCTTGAGGTATGGGGAATTCAAGGTTACAATAGCTGTGTCTAAGACAAGAAATAATTACAATTGTTATATATGTGCTAAGTTACTGTTTAAGTATTCTGATTATTGTTTATCTTCTCTTTAGCTCCTTGCTCAGAAGTGGCCTTTTGGAGATTCTGAATTTGGACAGTTTCTTTGCAAATTCCTTCCCTTTATACAGAAGGCATCGGTGGGAATCACAGTGCTTAACCTCTGTGCCCTTAGTGTGGACAGGTACAGCATGTTTTACTCTTTTGACAGACACTGTTCTTGCCCTTGCAGTTTTCCTAAAAAAGGGATTTGAGAACACCTTCAAGAAGTTAGGTTGGGCACTGGAAGTGGCACAGTCACATTAATACAAAATTATATATCAGCTAATGTTTGCTTTTTACTATGGAAAATGAGTAAATATAGAATTGTGTGCTGTACAGCTGCACTGTTTCTAGTCTACAGGCAAGGTACTATTTTCTTTAAAAAGCTCCTGAAAACGATCTCGTTTATAGTTATTTAGTGTGTCTATATATGGAAAAATATTCTGCAAGGTAGAAAAAGATAGAGCAAATTGGCATAATAAATTCAGAGCTCAATAGCTTTGGGAGGTGGGGATTGGTCTCTTCTCTCAAGTCACAGGCAACAGGACAAGAGGAAATGGCCTCAAGTTGCGCCAGGGGAGGTTCAGATTGGATATTAGGAACAATTTTTACACAGAAAGGGTTATTAAGCCTTGGAATAGGCTGCCCAGGGAAGGGGTTGAGGCACCATCCCTGGAGGTTTTCTAAAGACAGGTTGACATAGTGCTTAGAGAAATAGTTTAGTAATGTGGGGGGTTCTTTTGTATGGTTTTCTTTTGGTTTTGTGGTTTTTTATCAGTTAGGTTGATGGTTGGACTAGATGATCTTAAAGGTCCCTTCCAACCCAAACAATTCTATGATAATTGTTGAGACTCTGTCCCTCTTACAGACTACAGCTTTAATTTAGAAATGACTATTTTTTTTTCCTACAAGGGCTCCAGTCCACTCATTACTATTGCCCTTCACACAAAGTGACTTGCACTGACTGTGTATTAAGGCTTAACTGTGCATGCCCAAGGGGAACAATGTCCACTCACATGTGGAGAGGGTTTTAAGAGGCTGACAGAAAACACCAAACCAGCCATTCACCCTTCACAGGAAGCTCACACTTGTTTCAAATGCCCCTCAGGCATCTTTAAACTCTAGGTCATGATGGTGAGGATAGCCTGACTCTTTTTCTAAACAGTGCCTGACTGTGACTAAGAGGAAGGATATTTACCTTCCTGAGCTTATGTCTCAGGCATAATAATTTTAATGAAGAAATGGTTGTAAGAAGAGTGAAGATACAGATCTCTCTTCTTGCCTGCTCTACATACCAAACTGCATAGAACAGTAATCTCAGGATAGGTACTTTCATCTGGCCCAACTTCCAGTAAGTGTATTAGATAAGTCACAATTTCACCAATAACACAAGCTCTAAGAGTTTTATTGTATTAAGAGCAGCCAATACAATGCTGGCTATCTTTAAAATGAAGAACAGCTGTGATCTCTCTCAAAGAAGAAGAATAAGCCGATATCAGCAACACTAGTGTCATTTAGGAACTGTCCTGACACTAATTTTGACAGTTATTGCTTCTTACATCCTTGATCAAAACTCTTATTGTTTCTGTATTGCTTTTTCCTCTTATAAAGGGCTGATACATGCAGAACAGAAATATGTTATACTACTGGCCCACTTGAATAACTCATATTTGAACGTAGTCAAAAGGAACAGGGAAACAAAAGCACCTACTCCACAAGACAGCAGGCATAATGGACTGGTACTCCTCAGACAAGCTATAGCCCATAATGTAATTTCCACATACTTGATTTCATTTCACAAGGCCCAAAATTCTTTAAAATTCGAATTCGATACCGCTGTGGTAAAATTCATCCAAATTGTTCCAAAAACTAATCTGGGCCACAGCAAAAACTACAACCAATACTGAGGCCAATACTGGAAGGCTAACTTGAGGTCTAAAATTATTATTTACCAGAGAATGAGGAAATCACATACAAAGCTCAGAAAGGCATCATAAATGAGCCAGTGGACTTAGAGTTCTCCATTTGCTCTTTATCCAAAATGATACTTAAGAAGCCACTTAAATATAATAACCAAGAACTGAAATACAGATGATGTATCAGATATCCACAGGGTCTTTAGCTTAGCAGAGAAAGATATAATAAGAACTTAGAGAGCAATGTTTCAGCCAGACAAATTCCAAATGAAAATAAGGTACATATTTTTAACAATGAGTGTGATTACCTACAAAAACAAACTACCAGGACAAGGTGAAAGTGTCCTGCGTTTAACATTCTCAGATCAAGGCAGGATGTCCTTCTGAAGGAAATACTTTAAACAAGTTACAACTATACAGGAGAGCAAAATATTTAATCGTATGTATGTATACTTCCTGATGTGATATCCTTGCCCTTAAATACCATGCATCTCTAAATATAAATACCAGGAGGGATTGCAGAGTCCATGAAAAGCAAGTTGGAATAAACAGCTAAGAATTGGAGAAAAAGAAGAAGCAAAAATACAGGAGAGAGAGCAACTGAAGAGCACAATATACTAAAGTTCACAGCACATACATGGGCAGTAGAAAATAAAAAGGGGAGAGAGGAGCCACAACTCTGAGCAGAAAAAAAGCAAATTACCTAGAAAAGAACTGAATATTTTAGACAAGGTTGGAGGCAAAAGGAAAACAATCAGAAAAAAGAAAATTAAGACAAAACACATGCAGAATTTAGATTGGAAAATTAAAAGTAATGCATGATGCATGGATTTTATGTCAGTTCCCTGGCAGACATCCTCTATTTTCTAACTATGAGGGAAATAAACCCTGCAGTATTTTACCACTCCTAATTATGGGAGGTTTGTGGTGAGACAAATATCCTATATATTACATAACCCACAGAACACCTACTTGAAAAATTATACTACCGTTATTTTTCAAATCACTCTTCGAGCAGTGAGTAAAGAGACCAAGTAATAGCAGGTTAATATGCATTTGGCAAATTCTGATATAATTACTGAGCTTCCTATGCTTTAGCTGAAACCATTCATATAATTCTTCAACCTTATCAAAGTTCAAATACCTTATTTGATAATTACTTGACTTGTAAACTGAAAAAAAAAGGCTAATAAACCAGAACCCAAATCCTTACTGTTCTGCACACTAATTGTCTCATGTACAAAACAGATTTAACTCAAGCAGAATAGGTACAAAAAACCACGAAAGGAAATAACTGTATTCAACCCATTTCTTGTCAATTACATAGTTACACAGGTAACACAACAAAAACTTTAAATTTTTTACTTGAAAAATATGTACAGTCTACAGGCCCCCGTTTGCTAAGAAAATCATTCAGTCAAAGATGAGATAGTATCATGTACCTTTGTGTAGCTGATGGGACCAATTGTTAAATTGCCAGTCAACAGGAAATAAAATTTGAATTGATTGTTAAATTTTCAGAGTTCACAAATATTTGAGTCTTTGTGTGAAAGGTTATGTTTCTATCAACATTCCATTTAGTCACTAAAGACAAGATTTGGTATTTGGTAAAATAAGTAAAAGGATCACAAGTTATTTAAAATTAAATTTTAATATGAATAAATATGCATGAGAAGATATTATGCTGAATGTTACTTTCTCAATTATCTCAGTATAGTTTGTTTCAATGCTCAGAATTCCAAGCTCATAGACCTCCTCTCCACGAGTGAACCATTGCCTCCCTCCTTTTTGATATTTTTTGAAGATAAGGATGCCTTTAGAAGATGCTTTTATCTTTAATCTGCAAGTCCAAAATGTAGCTTGCTTTAGTATGTTCATAATTTCTGTTCTGGGAACCTGTCCGTAGTACACCTGTGACTACGCTGCGTATGACAATGCTATAGATATCAAAGCAAAAGTTTCTAGTCTGTTTACTGCAAGAATGATGGCAAACAAGGTTCTGATCACCCAGTGACGTCGTGTAATCATATTGTTTGTAAGCGGCTTACAGCCTGATCGTGCATTCATACATCTTCCTTTCTCTAACATTAAGGCTACAAGTTTTGCCTCCTGTTAATAAGCACACTTCCAAACAAAAAAGCGGGTGTGATACAGGAAATCAGAAGAAATGCTGCCTGTGTAAATCCCAATTTAGTGTCTTGGTTAGAGGAAAGGTGAGGATGCCTTGAAAATACATTGAGGATGCCTTAAAAACTCTAATTTTACTAAACTCTGTAGCCTAGTTCCTCTATGCCTTAATTAACATTTTGCCCGATCAGAAGCTCTTAATTTCTTCCATCCAGAAATTCAAAATCCAGTACTTCCCAGTACACTCAAAGCATGCTAGCCCAGAGTTCTCAACTCTTCCTGAAACCCTTGTTGTCCCTGAGCCTTCATGTCCATGCCAAAATTCTGTATTCCTTCCAATCACCTCTCTGCCATCCCACCCTCCCACAACCTAATCCTCCAACCCAAAGCTTTCTAATCTAAATTATCATATTCTTTCCTTCCCTTGCCAAAACTCATTCATCCCTTCAACTCAGCAACTTAACCTTGGCTTGTGCATTGGAACAGTGTTAAGAATAGAGGCGGCAACTGCACATATCCAAATGTATCAAGGGGGCAAAAAATGAGGACATGTCTGAGGAAGAAAAAGAATATTTACCGCAGTCACAACAGTAAAACAACACAACTCCTTACAACGTATAATTTGCTTCTGTCACTTCTTCTTCTGACATTTTTTAAAGCATCCTCTCTTGAACTTTTTCCTCCTTAACTAGGAGAACCATCCATCAGTGGATGCCATGTAGCTCTGTAATTCCAAATGAGAAGGTGATGTTATTTTGGAGCAGTAAAATAAACAGTTTAGAAACTGTTGTACCACCAATGACAGAAAGCTCTCCAGCATGCATTTCAAGTTAATATAAGATCAAAAATAATATTTGTTCTTTCCATAATTTTTAGATAGCACTGTCTTTGCTAAATTGTTGGAAATTAAAAGTAACTCATTCACTGCAGTTATTTCTTCTTTATTATGTAAAACATATTCACAACAGTTAATTCTTCTACTGAAAATATTATTTATTGCCTGCTTTGTACTTTGTATTGTACACCTATCGGTTTTCCCCAAATAATTTTTGAACCTTTTGACCAGAGTTGACAGAGAGGTTGAGGTCTCAGAGCTAATATATTTCTACAAGTTCCTTGAAAACAGGCAGGCAAGTAGAGGAAGACGACTCTCAGTTCCCTGACTGTGGAAAAGGCTGCACCTTGCTAAAAAGAATCCTCCAGTATTGGAGAGACGGGGAAGGTAAAGAGAGGAAGAGGAAAAGGAAAAGGGGGAAATGCATGGGCTTTATTTGAAACTTCCCTAAGAGTTCTCACCTTTTACCAAGATTAGTTATGAGACACATACAAAGGAATGTAGGTTTCAATAATTCCACTTTTTCAAGAGAAATCTATTATCCAATGGATAAAGTAGTGGGAAAATATGCTGGTTTTGGCATATACAGACTTTTCATCTACGCACATCAGTTTCTCATCAGAAAGGTGATGTAGAGGCTATCAGACAGTCTTAACTAGCAGTAAGTTGTAGTCTAAGGCAAATACAGAATATGCAGAAAAACCCAGTATTTTTAACGCTGAATAGTGTAAATAGAAAATTGCATTTTCACTTCATTAAAATTATTTTCATAGTATTTAATTGCATGGAAGTTGACCACTTCAGATAGCACTGCTATTACAGCTGAGGTAGCTGGTGATTGCTGTTTTGTATCTATTAGAACAGCTTGTGTGCCTGGAAGCTATTTTTCTTTCTGTTCTGTTAGCTGATCTAGTGTAAGACACAGTCTTACACTGTATCTTACGCTCACAAACTTTGCCTACTTTCATTAGAAATCATAGTGTAGTGCACATAGCAAAAAACATGCAATCCTGTACCTAAGCAGATCAGTTGCAGCCAGCTCTCTGCTACCCACCCCTTGATGTGCTCTGCCATGTCCAAGATGGCTTGATAGCTGGCAGAGCCCTGGAACAGGCAGAAGAAAACCAAGCAATACAAATCTGAAGGTGTCAGCTTTAGGATTTTACATAATAAATAAAATGTAATCGAAATCCTTGAATTTTAGGAAGAAATTGGAACTTGGAAACTAATGACTGTCTCTTTCAGGTATAGAGCAGTTGCCTCCTGGAGTCGTGTTCAGGGAATTGGAATTCCTATGATCACCGCTATTGAAATTTTCTCCATTTGGCTTCTGTCCTTCATACTGGCTATTCCAGAAGCGATTGGTTTTGCTGTGGTACCTTTCAGATACAAGGATGAAGGTTATGTTACCTGCATGCTCAATCCTACCAATAACTTTATGTTGGTAAGTAACATCCTTTCTTTGCTTTTGGGAATCCACAGGCTATAGGTTAGCCAATTAAGACACTGGATTATAGTATGTTTTATCGAGCCATTAAAGTGTAAGATGTATTCTAATGTGTACTGGTGTAAAGAGGTTCCTTCATGTAGAGTGACCTGTCTTTACTTTCAGCCAGATACTAAATGGGACTTCACAACATTCTCATTTCTTCCCTATTGAGGATCCTTAATACAGAAATTTGCAATTCTGGCCTGCTTAAAGTACAATCGAGGGAGGTGTCAGGATAGCCAGAGCCTTGGAAGGTATTGTGTTCCTAGGTACAACACCTTGGAGCTTATAACTGTCAAAACCCATGTTTTACCATGATTAGTCATCTTTTTGCATGCAGTAGCCAGCTCTTTTGGCAGATAAAGAAAAGGGTGGGGCCATGCTCTAACATAACTTTTCCCAGTCTACATGCACTCACAAGGTCAAACAGAGAACAATACCTTAATTTACAAGAAATCCTGACTACAAATCTGACAGACTCACATCTCCAACCTAGGTTGCTTGGGCACTGTTAGCTGCCATCTAGATACTGCAACTCAAGAGACACACCAGCCTGTTCTGGCAAATTTTATAGCCCTCATCTTCTGTGCTAGTACCCACACAATACTAGCTTGTTCAAAGCAAAGGGCCAGCCACCATTCGCCTAGTACTTAAAGAAAAAAAGAGTAATATTTTCCTTTATCTCAGAGAAGGCAGATAGTGCAATATCTTGAAGGAAACTCCATATTTTTTTCTGAACTAGAATTTTTCATGATAGAGTACAAGTTTCTCTTTTTTTGATGTCTGGAATTTCTCCTTTTATTGGATCAGAACTTGGCTTGGGCTAGAATTGGGAAGGATAGGTCAAAATGGAGCAAGGGAATTTAGAAAAAGAGTGAATGATTAGTGTTTTTCAAGGAACATCCCTAACTTTGGCAGGATTACACAAACTGCAGGGATGGCAGAAAAAGCAAGAGACAATTGCAAGAGGACACAAAAGGAATTCCCTAATGGAAATAATTAGTGAATTAATGAAGATGGAGTGAAATTGCCCAGGACCATATCTTTGTTTCTAAACTCTACAGACTATGTGACTTGTAGATACCATAATTAAGAATAAGATTTATGAAATGCCATTTCAACAAATTTCCCTTTTGTAATGGCTGTTTTACTCCACAAATGTGCCTGCACAATCTCCCCCTCTCCCTAAGAAATAGTTTTCTCTTCCCTCTTCTCAAAAACACTACAGTTCAAGTCTTCCATAAGCACACTAACTTTGATGTTTATTATTCCGTTCTTAATGTGGAATAAGTGGAATAGCTTGTTCTGGTTTTGTTTTATTAGCAGGAATTAGTATCTTTTACTTGCTCAGCATAATTCAAAAGCTCCAAATCTCCCCACGTCACCTTGATTTTCAAAGAAACAAACCAACATTTATGTCCAAGCTGAGAATAAATGTTGGTCATGTCAGTCAAAAAAGAAGAGCGTTGTGTTTCAATATGTTGCAAGCAAGTAGAAACATGAGATTAAAATGGAAATACCATTTTAACCTTAACTGTAATATCTACTACCACAAACATCACAATAAACAATTACTAAACTTTGGGAAGGATTTATGATTAACTTTTGCTTTTAATAGGAGCTTTATTCATGTTTAAAGCTACCCTTGAAAGTCTTAAAAGATTCATGCTAGACCATGATTCCCAAGAGGCTGAGTGCAATAGGAAACTTGTTTAAAATCCGCGTTTCCTGTAGAAAACCAGTTCCATGTGGGCTTTCAAGACAAACAAAAGAATGTCTACTTCTCTTAAATCAACCCAATTTTGTGCTTTGATGTAAGCTTTGTGAAACTCAGATTCCAGAAGTAATCATTTACAGACATTTTCATGGAGGTTTTGTAACTTCACAAAGCCAGGTCCTCACACAGAATTGATGTGTTGGTCAGGGTTGTGACACAGAACTCTTACGTGTGTGTTTTCTTGACAGGCAATGCACACGAAAGCTGGTAGACTGATTTGACAGAATGTTTTCCTTGCATGGATTCAGCCAGTACACATTTTGTTGTGCTGCCCAACCAATATGATTCTAGTCTGACTTGGAGGAGTTTGCTATGGAAAAAAATAATTGTCTCCATTTATTTGTAATCCTTTTCTCTGCAGAAGGAGTGGTAATTAGATTTCCCCTCAGTCCAAACTCTTCAAGTATGAGGCATACTGTTTTCTGATTTTCTACTGGCAGAAGCTCAGTTCCCAGTGGGGGAATTTCTGCCCCCAAGGGGAGTGCAACTATGCAGCAGACTGAGATCCCTCCTCACACAGGGATGAGGCTAATGAGGGGGAGGAAACAAGTTAATCAACAGAATTCAAAATGTTCTCTGAGGTGGGGTTGTGGCCTAGATACCAGCAGTACATTCTCAATTAGCAAGCTCTGTAAGCAGCTAACTGTGTTGGGACAGAGGGTGAAAAATTAAAAGCATTCCCTTTTTCTTAGTAAATCAACTTTCTGGTGTTACTAAAGCAGATGTAAAAATGAACATTATTAAATAGTAGTCTATTAGTTGCATCCATTTTTTTAATCTTTCAAAGTTTAGTAGCATTCAGTTTCAAATGTAAACAAGATGTCAAAAGTTTGATTTTTTCAAACAGGATTAATATAATCCTCAGTTATTAGCATTTTGACATTTGCTGTGGGAACTGTGATATTACAAGAGCACATCCGCTAGGAATAAACAAGCTAGGGGAAAGATTATGAGAAAGAAGGTTCCCCTTAACACATCCATCTCAGTGACTAATAACATAGAGACAGGAAGTATTTAAAATGTCATATTTCAGTGCACCATTTTTGCTGAGCATAAAAGTTAAAAAACAAGATACAATATTTTCTCAAGTCTGAAAATATAATCTACAGAAAAGACTGATTTCCCATAATACATAAATATATTAATATAAACCACAGCTTAAATCACAGCTAACACTTAAAATTACACAGCAAAGTACTGCTACTCTACCAAGTCGCTCAGTGTTCTCCCACAAGAGGCAAATGGTATGAATGGCTGCCAAAGGGTTAAAAATAACCATACCACTAGAAGGCATCCCTAAGCTTTACATATATCAGACAAACACTTAGGAAGTGGCTCCTATCTGCCCAGTGCATAAGCAAACCAACTACCAATCTTTTCACTGATAACAAAAGGTGATTAAACTTAGAAGATATTTTGAATTTTCCTTTTTTGGAATCAGGACAGAAGCCATAGAGGTAAATGGCATTTCCTGACACAAGCTTTTAGTAAGATTTGTTATCTCAAACTGACACTGCCTACATTTTGGCATGTCTTTTTCATGATACTGGATGCCAATTTTCATGAATGAATGTGAATGTTCAGAAAATACAACTAAACCAAATTAATTCCAATTCAAGACAGATTGCAACAAATGCATAGGGAGGCCATCCGTAAGGTAAAACAGATGTTTATACCACCACAGTTCCCATTTTGATGTTAGTCCAAAATGGATTAATAATAAGAAAATTTACATAATTGGTGCAATTTACCTGTTGGTAATACCAGCATAACAGCTGTATGCTTCACAAGACCTTTCTGTGGCACCTGCCATTGAATCAAGAAAATATCTTCTCTTTTCTTTACCTTATCTACAGTTCTACAAAGATGCAAAGGATTGGTGGCTGTTTGGTTTCTATTTCTGCATGCCACTGGCGTGTACTGCCATCTTTTATACACTGATGACTTGTGAAATGTTAAACAGAAGAAACAGCAACTTGAGAATTGCTCTCAGTGAACACCTCAAGCAGGTAAATATTACAAACACCATTGATTCAAAATACTGTTCTTTTCTCTTTGGGTTAGCTTAGAAATGTTTCAAAGTGTACTTAAATACAGTAAACTACAGAAATAGAAAGTGAGGATGCAGGTTATTTATGACCTTAAGGTATTCAGTGAAATCTGGAACACAAGACTAAGTCATAGTTTTAAGGAGCTATTGAAGACGGAATGCTCAGGAAACTATCCAGTTTCTTTCTTTTCTTACCTATGTGCGACAGTTGTGCTCACCTGCTCTTTAACCCCAAACTACTAGCTTTGAAATTTAACTACAAAGATTTGACCAAAAAAAAAGTTTCTTTTTATTCATAAAGATATGACTCCATGGGTCCTCTGTACTTTTGGCACACTTTGATATGCAACTTTAGTTTCATACAAAAAGCAACTGTAAAATAACCTGGTTGAGGATAGAGTAGATTTTTTTATTCCAGGGTTATTGCACTGCTGCAATACCAGGACTGTAGCTGCTTTGAAAAGAGCAACAGGAGAATAGTACAAACCAATGATCAGAGAGTAGTCACTCACAGAACTGTCAGATTTCACTTTGCTGTTTTTGCAGTACTGTCTGATATTTAATTCCTAGCTGAAATTTAAAAACAATGTGTAGTTTTCCCCCTGTGTTAACATCAGCCCCTCAAATTCAACTTTCTTTCAAATTCCACATTCACGGATGTGAATCCCTAAAGCAGCCCCCTTCTACATCAGAGTGAGTTCTTGGAGGTTCCTCCTCTGCTCGTTCATTCCAGGTCAGGGCAGATCAGAAAATCCTCCTCTTGTGCAGATCATTCACTTTTCCCCCTCATCAGTCCCCAAGGCTGCAACACAGCCTATCCTAGGGCCACGCACAAGCTGCTCCACCCATTAGAACTAGAATCATAGAATTGTCTAGGTTGGAAGGGACCTTAAAGATCATCTAGTCCAACCATCATCCTAACCCTGACAAAAATCACTAAACCATATCCCTAAGGACTAGGTCAACCTGTCTTTTGAACACCTCCAGGGATGGTGCCTCAACCACCTCCCTGGGCAGCCCATTCCAATCCCCGATAACCCTCTCCAGGAAGAAATGTTTCCTAATATCCAATCTGAACCTCCCCTGGTGCAACTTGAGGCCATTGCCCCTTGTCCTATCTCCTGTGACTTGGGAGATGAGACCGACCCCCACCTCTCTACACCTTCCTTCAGGTAGTTATAAAGCATAATAAGGTCTCCCCTCAGTCTCCTCTTCCTCAGACTAAAGAACCCCAATTCCCTTAGCCTCTCCATGAGACTTACTCTCCAGACCCCTCACCAGCTTCGTTGCCCTTCTCTGGACCTGCTCCAGCACCTCAATATCTTTATTCTGGTAAGGGGCCCAAAACTGGACACAGTACTTAAGGTGGGATCTCACCAATGCTGAGTACAGGGGGATGATGACCTCTTGGGTCCTACTCACCACGCTGGTCCTGAGACAGGCCAGGATGCTGGTGGCCTTCTTGGCCACCTGGGCACACTGCTGGCTCATGTTCAGCTGACAGTCGACCAACACCCCCAAGTCCTTTTCTGCTGGGCAGCTCCAGCCACTCTGCCCCCAGCCTGTAGCACTGCAGGGGGTTGATGTGACCCAAGGGCAGGACCCAGCACTTGGCCTTGTTGAACCTCATTCCATTGGCCTCAGCCCATCCATCCAGCCTGTCCAGATCCCTCTGCAAAGGGAAGGGTATGTAGAGGCTGGGGGAATCCACCCTCCACCCTTCCCATCCTGATGTGCAGTGCCCAGCAAGCAACTCAGGCTGGTTGCTGGAGGATGACTATAACACCACTATTTACAAACACTTGTCTTTCTAACTATCACCTTTCGCCTTCCTTCCTTCCTTTCTTCCTTCCTTCCTTCCCTCCCTACAGCCTTGCTCACACTAAAGTCTAGTCACAATCCTTTTCATATTTTGATGACAACTGCTATTATGAGAAAGAAGAAACAGCAATAGTCATATACAAAGCCCAGCAAGACTTACTGCAATCACACATTTTACTTTTAAGTTTTTTTATGACATTAAAAAAGGTATTATAATGACATTTTAAAAGGTATTCCTACCCCTTCATATGCTTTTCTTTATCAAATCCATGCCTACCAAACACCACTGGTATGCATTGTCAAAAATCCAGTAAAACAACTGTATTT
The DNA here is from genome assembly GCA_004320125.1 of Scolopax mira. Classification (NCBI taxonomy): domain Eukaryota; kingdom Metazoa; phylum Chordata; class Aves; order Charadriiformes; family Scolopacidae; genus Scolopax; species Scolopax mira. The sequence continues at coordinate 189,592 of BJBW01003784.1, forward strand.
CTCTAGTGCTATATAAAATACCCATTAAATTGAAATTATTTCCTGAATAAGTATTACGAGATTAAGCTGTAATACAGACGTTTCTAGAACTTTCCTTGTAGAGGAACTATTTACTTAAGAACATCAAGATCACATAGCAAGGATCACAAAGCACAATTAATATATTGTACAGTGTCCCTTTAAGCAACATTATGCTTACTAAATATAAAATACAGCAGAGAGAATTTGACATCCTGACTAGGTACATGGTTTAACAGAACTTTTATTGCCAATTGACTTAGGTGTCTTGGGTTTAGATTGCCTCACATCAAGAATTAGGTACAAGTGGTTCATCAATCAGGTGTGATCCCAGTTTCCCTCACACATGAAAGTTTTCTTACAGATTATGCATGTTTGTGAAGAAAGAGGTATTTCCAGCAAACAAATCTAGTGTAGGAGGAATAAGGTTCAGGAAAGCCCAGCAGTGAATTTCCCTTAGCTAACATCTACAATGTCCTGGCAATGGCCTGTGTGTTCCAACTGCTCCAGTCTCAGTAATAAGCAGGTTCTGTAGAGGATGGCCAGATTCAAAAATATGACAAGCCCCATAAAAAACCAGTTCAGGCACATCAAGGTAGTCTGGAAGCTCCACTTTGGGAATCCTTGCATGCTTTATCTAGATTACTTACTTTGCTGACAATATCACTATGCTACAATCACCCACCAATATGAATTAGGCACTCAGTCATAGTTATCTTTATTTCTTTTTCTAGCGTCGAGAAGTTGCAAAGACAGTTTTCTGTTTAGTGGTGATTTTTGCTCTTTGCTGGTTCCCTCTCCATTTGAGCCGAATTTTGAAGAAAATGGTATACAATGAAAGAGACCCCGGCAGATGTGAACTGCTCAGGTATTTCATTTTCTATGTCAGTCAATTGTATAAAAAATAATTTATAATTGATTTATTTACATTTTGATGTATTTACAACTGAAAGTAAATAAAGCTGCACACTTGGAGTTTATGTGAGAAGTGTGTTCATGCATGCAACTGTGGTATTAGAAGAGCAAACACTGTATTTTATGACTTTTCAGCTGCATCCATTTTCAGGAGTTTCAGTTTTAATGGGGTAGCATAATTTCACTCAATGTTGCCTGTCACCATTGCAATCACTTTCCTCTGGCTTTTGTGAACTCCCGTGAGACAGGTTATTATAGACATGGCACAAGATTAGATTGAGAGTTAGATAAGAGAGAATTCGTTTCTGTGACAGAAGAGATTGTAACCACAAAGAGCACAAATGCTTCTACAGTATCTGAACATTTTAAATGTTTCCCATTCTCTTTTGTTACCTAGTTTCTTGCTGCCATTGGATTATATCAGCATTAACCTGGCAACCATGAACTCTTGTATAAACCCAATAGCTCTGTATTTTGTGAGCAAGAAGTTCAAAAACTGTTTCCAGGTAAGATCTTTTTGATAAGATTTTTGTCCAGTTAATGAACTGTATTAAACCATATAGTTATTATCTATTTTTAGCAGCTGGGAGAAGAGATTATATGAAATCTCTTCATATGAAAGAAGATAATGAAAGATTATAAATTGTCTAGTTTACCTGCTAGCAGCTTGCGTAGCACACATACCAAACTGGAAGTGGAACAATCAATTTAACTAAAATGCTAAGCCAGTAAGTAAGTTTGACACAGTCTTCACATATAAACATGTAATCTGTTTGGGTTTTTTTAATTTCCAGTCCTGTCTTTGCTGTTGCTGCTCCCAATCTAAAAGCTTAGTGACTTCAGTGCCCATGAATGGAACAAGCATTCAGTGGAAAAATCAAGAACTAAACAATCACAATACAGATCGAAGCAGCCATAAAGACAGCATAAACTGAAAATTAAGGACTCTGATACCACTTCAGCATCAAACAGGAAATAAAAAAGTCACAACAAAGCTATTTCAACAGGAAGCCCAGTGACTCTTCCATAATCAATTCAGACATGCACACTTGTACCTAACTCTAGAGGTGACTGAGTAGATTGACTGACGATAAACTGTGATGTTCTGTGAACTGAGATCTACTGGATGGTCATTCTGTCTCTGAAAATGATAAAAATGAAAAAACTGTCTTGAACTACAGAGGTGGTTTGCTCTTCTGAACCAAGGAGGAACTGTCCAGTGTCTGTGACTGGTATAATACAGTCTTTTTACCTGATTGTCACCTAGAATTAATCACTCCAGAATTTTCCAGAAGATATAAAAATGGAATCTGTCTGTGACTTTATTTTCTCTCTACCCATTTGTCTTTTTACTTTTATTTGTGTGGTGGATATATTCCATGCACCTGTATGTTTTGCGTGTTATTGTTGTTGCTTATCAGGTTTATGTTGGAAAATGTTTTGGTCCTCACGAATATTTTATTTACTTACGTTACCATGGGTCAGGATGTTAGCTGGGCAGTTCACATTTGTAGCACTTCAGTACTCAAAAATAGGAAGAGACCATTTAAAGTAGCATCAACATTGGCACTTAAACACAGATTAATACCAAAAAAGAGGTATTAATAATACAGTACTATACTGTGTAATTTATTCTAATGCTCTGTACAAAATGAACTTAATAAATGTAATCTATATCAGCAAAAAGAATGAAAGATGCCCACAGAGGGGCACCTTACAATGTGCTTTTAATTAACCTGCCATGTTAATTCTTAAACTATATGAACCCATTAATCTGTTTATAGATGCATTAAATCTCAAAGTCAAAATGATCACTGGAACACAATGAAACATTATTAAATCTGTCCAAAGAGTTCTGAGAATATGGTTATCATATGGTATATCATATCAACTATACACACTACTTGCACATTGTAAACATGAGGTTATAGTCATAGTGAATGCAGAACTATGGAAGTCCATAACAGCTGGATGTGCACAAGGATATTCTGTGCCCTAAGCACACGGAGTTCTTTGTCTTACTCTCACAACATTCAAGATTTTAATGGGGTTTGATAGTTTATTAGAATTGTTAACCATACAAATGCTATGAATAATATATAGAACATACTGCTTGCATACATGTAAACTGGTGATTTACTTATTTCCATCCATTACGGTTACATGGCAAGGGATTCCTTGTTTGGCTATAAAAATTTTTAATAGGTAGCCTTTAATTAAATAGTGGAATTAAATCATGTGGTGTCATATATAATATGCCTCATGCACAAATCTGCTAAGAAATTTATACCATATTTTGTGCCAGTCTAAGCAACAGTAATTAAAATTCCACAAATTTTTAAATATCCATTACATTTCAAGTAAAAGATATAATCCTGCATATTTTTATTTACGAGGTCAAAATGCTAGTGCCTATAGTGACTTCTGCTGCACAAGTTTCCCAAATGTTTACATTCACAGAAATCTTCTAAAGTATATTAAAAAAAAAGGTCTTTAAACTGGTTTATGTATTTTTGTGTGCTTTTGTCTCTGTGACACGTGTGTATTAATACATACAAATTTATGTTTATATGTTATAAACCTATATACAGTCTACTGATAGTGCTCTGTAGTAGTGCTTGGGAGCATGGTATTGAATAAGATTTGACTGAATTTTATGCAAAACATTTCATCCTTAAACTGTATCAAAAGCCATAGTAAATGACTAAAAATGCTTTCCTTTGAGAAGGTTGAATTACTGAGTTTCTTTACATCCTGACACCTTCACTGCTCCATTGACAGAATGTATTGAGCAAATTATAAAGGTAACCAGAAAACAGATGTGAAGACTGGATTTAAGTTACAAATTGCCCCTTATTTATTTCAAGGCATGAAAAAGGTTTTTGCACGTTCCCCTCTTCTGTTATTTATGTGATGGTTAAATGAATAAAAAAATTCATACTGTATCAGCAAATCAATAATCTGATTGTTCAGAGACAATCTTTTCTACATGTCTACATAAGCCACTGAGAAATAGAGACAATCAGGACAGAAACTTTAGGACTTTTAACTTCTACCAAAAAAAATAAATCTACCTGCTAAAGTTTCAGACCCTTAAACAGACCATTTTTAGGCTTCACCAGCACTGATACCAACCACAAGACATGAAAAGAGAACAGTTTTCCTTTCAGCATTAACACTTCAAACATCTATTGCTTTCAAACTAATAGTTGGCAAAGATGCATGTGGATACACAAAGCATGCTTTAAACCAGTTCAGCCTAGATGGAAAAAAAAACATCTTCCAACTCCCCAAAGAGCTGACTGACCTTAGGGGCAGCATTATAAAATATAAAACTTTTTAACTGAAGAAAAAAAGATGGTAAAGTATTTAACAGATGTGAGAGGTGTTTTTTAGAATGCTTTAGAATGCTTTCTGGAATCTTACTTGGGGATCAAAGCCTGCAAATACTAATTTGTGATCCTCAGTCCATATCTTCCAGCCAGTGGAAGGACAGATAGAGCCTAAATAGCAGTGTCAAGTGAGGTCTCATGAGGTCTCAGACTCTTTTTTGCCATGCATGCTCTTTTGTATTTTCACTGTGGCTGCTGCTTCCACTTACAAACCAATCATAAAGACAAAGGGTGTTATGATATGACAATTATGATGAGGGTGTAACTGTTTCTGTAAAACTTACTAAGGTATTTAATTTTTTTAAGTTCTCTCCTATTCTTCCCACCAATAATTGTAAATACTCCTTCTAGTATTGCATCTTCCTCTATTTTGAAAAAGCTACCTTTCCAAAAGAACCAACAAAAGTCTTCCACGATTCTGAAATTTAACCATATTTAATTTTAACCTTTATACCTTTTTCTGCCACTTTCTGCAAAAAGGTTCTCTAGTATTTCTCCTTGGGCATCAAAAGCAGTATAGGTTTAGTTGGGATTTTCTTCTGCTGTTGCACAGAAGCTTTCTCTTTTACATTGGAATGACAAGAAGTATGCTTCCATTCTCCCGTTATTTTATAGATGGGTTTATGTCTGCTGTTTGCATTCCTCTCAGCTGAACCAAGTCTAGCTTTTTTCTGCAGCTGACAGGATCTCTATTCCACAAGTTTCAGATTAATTTTTTACACTTTTGTAACATCTGTTCATGATAATCAAAATGCATCTTTTTTGTGGATTTCACAATTCACAACTCTTTCCAGTCCAGTCAGTGTCAAAATTTAACTGACTGTTTCCTCTTATATACAGCCTCACATCTCAACTTCAAACAATTTGCAGAGTTTTCTTTAATTTTAGAACCCAGTTTTTTCAAACTACCTCACTAAACATTTTCTCTTTGGTACAGCATGCATAGGTTTTCACTTATATTCATGTTTGCATTTATGTATTTACATATTAAACTGTGCTTCAGACCTGACCTAGCCAGTTCCTATCCTTTGGTTAAAAGTGCCTATGTAGTAGTTCATTATAAAAGTTACCTGGTAGAACTGTTAGCTTGGTTCTGTGAAAGGAGGCTTATGCAACCCTCATGTCTGAATATGCTTGGTTTTGCTTTTAATATGGTCAGTTTAAGATGTTTATGTGTTTGTCCCTCCATCTTTCAAAAACAACTATGAACCCCCTACCCAATTTCAATAAATTTTACAGAGCAGAGTTATCATCATTACGAAATCACAGAAAATTTAAAAAAAGTGCAGGATGGGTAGAAGAGCAAGATCCTACTCGTGCTCTATGCAGAAAATTGCTGAAATGGAGTTTATATGTACTCAACAAATTCACATGGTAGGTGTTACAAGCACTGCAGATGCAGAAAAAGCTTTGATCAGAGCTTGCAACTTGTAAGACATCTGAGAATCAAACCACAACACACAAATTCTTGGAAGCCAGTATTTGTAAGTTCCATTGCGTGTGGAATTACTTGCTATTTTGCTGTTTCTCTTTTTGCTGTTTCTCTTTCGTCATTTACATATTTACCACAATCTTGTTACTATATCACTTGATTCTGTGAAGCCTTATGGGTTTCAGTTTGTGAGAAGACATGGTACATTCAATTCAAATTCTACTGCATTAGTATGCACAGATTTCTGTTCAAATGTCCCTGAGGCAAAGCATGCATTTTCATTAGAAGAAACACACTCGGACTGCATGCTAACATTGCCTTGCAAAATTTCTTCCAGACAATCAGCTGTGGAAAGCTTGGCTCAGCAAAGTCTCCCTAATTTACACTTCTCACATTAAAAGTTTACAGTAAAGAAACAATTTTGAAATTGCATAGGAAAAAAATGCCAGTCAAACCCAAGCATGTTTAAAATGTGGCTCTAAAAGAAACAGATTATCATTAGTCCAAGTCTGGGGAAGGAAGATAAGAAGTAAATATAAAAAATGTAGGTCCTCTCTAGTTTCTCTAAAGGAAGATGAAATTAATTGACCTCTAGTATCTCATCCAGAATCAGCTTTTTCCCTGTATAGATACCACTGCTTCTGAAACGAACTGTTGCTGGAGTCCCAGTTTTGCAGTCTCATTAATTACAGTAGCTTATTATTACAATAAAGCTCAAAAAACTGATAAAAAAGAATTTATTCCATTCCTCAACAGCACTCTGCCCACATTTTTCAGAGTAACTGAGTGTCTGCAAACTGCTCTGAAATCAATGATTCGGAAATACTTGATACATCTCAGAATAACGCTTTTACTTTCATCTCATGCTGCCTTAGTCCTTGGGAGTAAAAAGACTGAGCCTACAAGCTACTGGATCAAGCATCCAAAATGATTAATGAGAAGCCATCCAAGAGAACATGCATTCTGTTATATATTTTAAACATAGTGGAAGATTAGAAATCCATATTACTAGACACCACTGTGCCATCCTGTATCCACACTTCATATTTATTGAAATCTCTGTGTCTCAAGTTTGTGTTTTTCCCCTACAAAATTTTTGTACACTGGCCTCCTTGGTATTGCCTCAGAATAAAGTATACATTTAGATTAGCTTTCTTTCAAATATCTACACAGTATTAATAAAGCATCCATCTCCAGATACATGGTATGTTCCAATACAGAAGCACAATTGAACCACACTACAAGAAATGTAAGAAAAATTTAGAGTCAAGTTTTAGCAGAAAATTAACATCTTGCTCTTAGGACAAGTGAGTACTTGTTCAGTACTACCAGTGGAAAATACATTGATTTTTTATAGGAAAAAAAAAACCCCAACCCTGTATTACTCTTGCCAATTCAGCCAGAATTAAAATTCTAATTAAAAGAGTAGATGTCTACATTAATAATGAAAATTTCCATGGTTACATGAGCTGGAATAAAATACTGTAAGGACTATAAATCATTATGCTCGGGTATATAAAATAAGTCTAAATTCCAAGAATTAGGAAGATGTAACTATCCAATACAAGATTCTTTGATTTCCCTGCAATGTTTCTCTAAAGTATTAGCTCCAAGAGAACTCAGAAATAATTCTGAAGAAAAGCAAATGCCTTACTGAGCATTAACTAACATTCCTTCTTGCACTGCAAAAAAGCCTTTGGCTAATATTTGTTGTTATATCAGCATCTTATGGATTTCCTGTATTACAAATGAACTGCAGCAACTCCAATGTCAAGGACTTCTCAAAAATCAAGGAATAAAATGTTTATGATCATTTGTATATATGAGAATTTGCTTGTACAGAACTTTAAGCAGTGGTTGTTCTTCCGTATAAAGTGAATTTATTTAAAAAAAATTCCACTCTGATCTTCTCTTCCATTTACTTAAAAAGTGTGAGCCATTTAGAGAGAAAGCAGAAAAAAATACTGTGTAATTTAACAATGAGCACTTTCATACCGCATGAGACTGTACACTATGATAATCAATGATGTGAATAGCCCATGGACAATCAGAGAGCAAAATATTTTAACACAAACGTGCTTGTTGAGAAATAGAAAAGAACAAATACAGTAATCACAATCAAAGTTTCTTTCAATACTCAATATTCTAGAAAAGACTAGCACAGTAGTAAATTAAAAAGTTGGGTAAATTCACTTGATGACAAACACAAGAATTTGGCCTGAACACCCAAATTTGTTTAAGCCTACGTCTCAAATACCACTGAGGTAAAGGCATGAGGTTAATCTACAAAGAAAATTGCTAGCTGCAACTTCAGCATAAAAAAACAGTTAAAGAAAGATCAAATTCACTTCTAATATTCCCAAATTTTGCAGACTAGAAGTGGTCTTACATACCAACTGTATCCCAGTTCTGTGTTATGTAACTAATGTATGTCTCCAATTAAGAACTTTTGTACATTTTATTAGTTTTGGAGTTTGGGGGTTTTTGTGGGTTTGGGGTTGTTTTTTTTTAATAATCTGCTTGGAAAGTATGAAAATGGCATCAAGATTTAGTCAGGCTAGCTTTATTTAGCCGAGATTATAATTTGTTCACACAAGAATTGAATGCATCTATACTGATTAAAATAATGAGAAAATAAAGAATGATGATATTTTATTCAACAGCTGAAGGTATTACCTCAATCATAGTTAAAACCAGCCATTAAAGTAATTTCAAGTTTGCCTCCTGGAGAAACTGGCCACCCATGTCTTGGACAGGAGTACTCCACTGGGTAAAAAACTGGCTGGAGGGCCAAAGAGTGTTGGTTAAAGGAGTTAAATCCAATTGGCAGCCAGTCATGAGTGGTGTCCCACAGGGCTCGGTATTGGGGCCATTTCTCTTTAATATCTTTATCAATGATCTGGACAAGGGGATTGAGTGGACCCTCAGTGGGTTTGCAGACAACACCAAGTTGGGTGGGAGTGTCAACCTGCTGGAGGGCAGAAAGGCTTTGCAGAGGGATCTGAAGAAGCTGGATGGATGGGCTGAGGCCAATGGGATGAGGTTCAACAAGGCCAAGTGCTGGGTCCTGCCCTTGGGTCACACCAACCCCCTGCAGCGCTACAGGCTGGGGGCAGAGTGGCTGGAGCTGCCCAGCAGAAAAGGACCTGGGGGTGTTGGTCGACTGTCGGCTGAACATGAGCCAGCAGAGTGCCCAGGTGGCCAAGAAGGCCAACAGCATCCTGGCCTGTCTCAGGACAAGCATGGTGAGTAGGACTTGGAAAGTGATCATCCCCTGTATGACTATGGCAATGTGACTAAGCCCATTACAGTTAAGAAGGACAGAAGAAGTAGAAGATTCTCTGGAGCCTCCATGAACGATTGTGATTATACTTATATGCTCAGGTGAGAAATGAAGCATTGGCACACTTTTCCTCCTATAAAATTAGCTTAATAGAAAAAGTCAGAGGTAACACAATTCTCCTCTCACACCACTCCACCAACAGAGACAGGTAGCCAGAATAGGAGAACAGGAAGATTGTCTACTTGCAGGGAATAACCCTTACTATAGAATAATGGTATTCTGAAAATCTATTGTTCTGATCCTGTCTTTACTTCAAGATGTAATTCTTACACAGTTTGCACTAACTGAACACTGCATGAGAACTGACATGTACATTCCCACTTTGCAGCTTTTGCCACAGGTACGTGATTTCATAAATGTTGTTCTACATGCAAATAAATTCATCAAGTAAAATAATATGTAAAATGTATGAAGTTAAAAGAATTAGAAATTACAAGAAAAGGAGCTCTCTATAACTAAGCCAACTGCCATACTTGCTCCACTTGGTAATAGTAGATTAATTTTTAGGTAATCTGCCTATGTTCAATAATCCTTCTCTTGAATTGAAAATAAGAATGCCACACAGTGGTTAATTTATGGGATAACTTTTTCCCTGTAAAGTCTCAAAGTTGAACACAGATAATTAATTATATCCTGTGTATGTCTTAGTTCAGGTAGGATGACTTCACCACTAGTTTGTAACCCAAACTACCATGCTATGCCTAGAACGGGTTAACAGTTCTAGATATGTTAGCACCAGTTTGTTCAGTGGGTGCCAAGATGGAAAATGGGAAGGATTGACCAACCCAAATAAACAGACAATGCAATTCAAGAACAATTCTGAGATCACCAGGGAGCTGAAAATCTATTCCAAATGCTGCTTCAACTACGCATTGTATAAATACTCTAATAATTTTTTTCCAGAACTATGCTCTGCAAGCCCATGGCAACATAGGCTGCATAACAATTTTATAAATCATTAAAGATGAAACTTTATAATATTTAATACTAAAAGTTTAATAATGAGTAATGATCTGCAAGAAATTTTGAGTGATGACTATTTTTCATTAGCCAAACTCTGCAGAAACCTGAGAACTCTGCAAATTCAGAAGATAACAGAAACTTTCTGTAAATAGTCTAATACACAAGAAATTGGAAATTGTGTGTTGAATTCCAATTTCTTACTTGGTGCTTACAGTTTGTCCTTGCATCTCTCTTACTATCTTGTCCTTCTCTCTAAGATCCTTTCATATTCTTGTCTTATGACTACAGATAAGCAGTTTGTATTAACTTAAGTTGAACTTTTGACTACTTCCACTTCAAATGTTAACATTATCCAGGCTAAAACTGTATTCCAACAGTTCCAATGTGAACTTATCTTGAATTTTCATGGTAGTTCCTTAAAACAAAGTAACTAAAATGTAACAGTTGTAGGGCAAGTGATTATTGGAAACAGAATAAAATTAATGGGGAAAAAAAAGCAATTAAATATTGGTACTGAAATAAGTTTCCCATCTTTACAAAAGGCTTTCTATCAATTTTCCACACCTTTACTCTCAAAGCCTCTTCAGAATCACAAACAATGAAAAGATGAATGCTTCTGTCTCACATCAAGAAAGCAAAAGGTTTTATGCAATCCTTATACTAAGCTAATAAATAAAATTTTTACCTTCTAGATATACATATTATAGAAGATGCTGAATATATGGAATGGAATAAATTGATAAGACAAGGAATGATGGCTTCAAACTGGAAGAGGGAATTTCTTCAAACTAGGAAGAAATTCTTTACTGTGAGTGTGGTGAGACACTGGACCAGGTTCCCCAGAGAAGCTGTTCAAGTGGAAGTGTTCCCTAGAAGTGTTCAAGACTGGGCTAGATGGGGCTATAATTATAATTCTATAACTCTACTATAACTCTATAGAATTGATCCTTAAAGAGGACTCTAACATAAACTAGCTTCTTGTCCCAAAGTTGCATGTTTATAAGAAAAAGAAAAAACCCTCACCAAACCCAAATCATTTGTTTTTATCTGTTAAATTGCAGGAGTGCTGCATTAGAAATTTCAACAATACAAACACTGCCTAGAAAAAGCCCTTTCAGGTGAAACTTGGAAGTATAGTAACACAGCAATATAAGGAATTTAACAGCAAGAAAGTTTACAGCTCTTGCTGTATTGTTCCCGATCCCAGCATAGATAGCTAGAGAATTTACATTTTAGAACAATCAGCTCGACACCTTGCACAAGTATTACTATAAAAAGACAAAGGATTTAGAAGATGAAGGATTTAACTTAAACACGGAAGTAAATAAATTTAATTTTATAACATCATAGAATGGATTAAACGCTAGAAGGAGATAAACATAGGCAGAAGATAAATGATATCAATTTGTGGAAAAGGACAGGGATACATCTGAGGAAGGTAATCAGAAAATGCTCTGTAATGGGAAGATGGAATCATGGCAGCAGACCTCCAGGTAACTGTGATCACCAAGTGATGTGTTTGCAATTGAAAAATTGCAGCAAAAAAAGAGAAATGCAGATTGGAATAAGCACATAGAGACATTTAGTGTCACAAGGTAGGGTTGAATATGTGACTGTAGTGTGATTCTATGTGGAATATTTGCATTCAGAATATACAATCATGATCTAAAACATTCAGTTTCAGTAGCATATAGTTTAGGGAGAGGACAAGCCAACTTCTTGAGAGATCCTTTAAGAGTAGGTTTTTTTAAAATGGTGTAAGAAATAATTAATGCTATAAAAACAGATTATTGTAAAACTTTCTATGTAAAATTAACACATTCTTCTCCAGCGCAAGAATCAGCTCTAGTTTATATTTGTAGGAGCAGTCTCTCTTTATATTAATGATCATGAGAACCCAAAAACCTAAAGTAGTTCTATAAAGTAGTTATGTAGTATAAAAACCAAAAACTACTGACTAAGGTAGTCAGACCTTCTTGTCACCCATGATGATCAATAGCAGATATCTAGGGAAGGGTGTAAGGACAGGTGTAAGTATACAGTTACACTTCACTGGTAGACCGTCCAAGTCTTCACCAAACTGATGTGAGAACCAGTACATTTGGGGTAAATGATGAGTATTTCCATGAATTTATCTTTTTGACCCTATGCAATCCTTCAGTATTCATAACATCTTAGATTAGAATCATAGAATAGTTTTGGTTGGAAGAGACCTTCGAGATCATCAAGTTGTGAAAACAACTCCCAGCCAAATCGATGGGAGTGCTTACATGCACCTGGGAGTGCTGGCTTAGAGAATAGGACCAAGCCTGTTGTGATAATGATCCCCTGATGTATAAAAGCTCTATATTTATTGATGTATAAACATGCTACAAATTAACTGAAACAATCAAGTTTGGTATTCCAGGCCCATTACTGGAATACGAGCCGTAGGACATTGACTAGGAGTCTGAGATTACTAATGTGAACCTTTTTGCTGTAGTTCTCACTTTGCCACCTCCTGTGGACTTTCTTCAAAACCCATCAGTAGAAATTAGCTGTTACTTTAGCTTTGAACTACTTCAAGCACACACAGAACAAACAATATTCCTACCTGGATTAGGAAATGAGCTTATGCCAAACTCCAAGTAGCACAGGCATTAGAGGCAAGCGTAGGAATAAAAAAAGCAATGATATATAAAAGCTCCATTTTCAATGGCGGTTGATATTTTTGTTTCTAATGTTAGAGAATGCTAAAGTTTGAGAAGGTCTAGCAGTGGATTACAGTCAAAGAAATGCTACAGACTTGCTCAGATCCACTTCCTCTAACCATGGTAACTAAGAGCTGAATTTGGCCCATGACTCCTCCAGTGTTTTCTCCTTCTGAGAAATGTGTGTCTAAACTTTGTAGTTACAAAATATTTTGATGTGGTTTTAAGTAAATGTCAGTAGGTTTTAATGTCTGGCAAAATCAAATTATACTTGCATTAGAATAAGCACATCTAATTTATAAAATATTAGGAATCGTATTGCTACTAAAGGAAAACAAGTCCTTAAACAGAGAAAAGCAAAGTTCTAAACCAGTGTAAGATACAGAACTGAATTTCTTGTATTTGTAAGAAAACGAAGAAAAAATATTGCTGGGTTCATTCAGAGGCTAGTTTCTATATTGTAGGTATTTTGGAATCCTGTAGTGAAATCCCTCTTTGGGAATTGCACTACTCCTCTGTCCAGCACTCAAAGTTTATTAAAGTTTTGTGGGAAAAAAGATGTTTGGCAGCATCCCAGTCCATAAGGGTCTGAGAATGATGTGCCAGGAAGACTCGGGAGGCCTAAAAAGCCACTTTAAAATATGGAAAAGCTTTTTTTTTTTTTTTTCCAGAGGCCCAGTTCAGGGGGATGGAGTCAGTTGCATGGATTTTTTTTAAGCTGCAGCACAAAAGCAAGGGATTTGTTACAGGCACCCAAAATCCCTCTAACATTATCATGTTGAAACAACAGTGCTGCTTTAGAAAAGGAAAGGGTTTGCTTTTATGGTTTGTCATGGTTATTGAAAACCTCTAATAGCTATAGCTATGTATTTGCAGATATGTAGAAATGTATTTAGTGTGAAGATTATCTTCCAGGCACATTACTGTTTACATGTTGGCGGGGATCAAAGTCTATTTTTGTCTTCACAGTTCTTCATGTTTCTATATACCAACATTCCTCAAAAAGTGAAGTATGTTCCATGATGACTGCCTAGTCAATGCACAAGCTGTTACAAATATTTTTGCTAAACATATACATGCAAGGATAAAAGCAAAATCATGCATGATTCTGGAAAGAAAAGCCTATTTACTCTCCTTTTTAGTTCTTTTTAGCAGTCTTTACACCCATTTAACAGACCACATCCCTGAGCATTTGAATTTAAATCACTATAAAATTCCTTTTAATTAATTTGTTTTAAAGTTTTGAGACAGGTACTGATTTGGCAGAAATAGCAGCTTTGACAAAATCACAGCAGAAATGCTTGAGTTTTAGGTATAACTCTTGTACTGTACAAGAAACTTGTAAAAAAATTCTTCCTCCATTAATACTTGGAGCCCAATTCTGATTTCATTAACATGACAAGGACTTTTCCTTTTGACCACTGAAGAAAAAGATCAGGGTCAGTCTATGTTTCTTATCTGGTCATTTGAAGAACTGACCACAAGCATGAAGAGAAAGAAAAAAAGCAAGCGAGAAAGAAAGGGAGATTCTGTTCATTGTATTGTATCTGACAGAGCCCAGTTTCTGAACACAGGACAGATCTAGAAAAAGACAAAGCACTGCACTCCTAAGTATCACACCATCTGATTTTCATCTTCCTTGCTTGCATAATTGAATCCAGAGTCTAGTCTTTTTACAATGCATGAAGCAAAGTTTTTGGATTTAGTACACCCACAAAAGTCATCATGTTGTACAGGGAGCAGACTAATGTAAGCAGGCACTCACTGAAGAGCTCTCTGCCCTACGTTCTAGTCCCAATAATTACTTTCATACTTATCCAGGACTGACTATTTCTCTATTTTCTGTAAAATTTGACAGCAGATCCTCTTTCTCACCGATGTGCCATAGCTGCAAGACTTAAAAGCTGATGGTGAATAGTGAATATCTTCTTTGGAAAGTGAAATTGAAGATGGGAGAATCCTTCCTACATTCTAAAAAGGCTGGTGCCTGCTGACTAAAGCACAGTCCAAAGGAGGGTTTGAGTCTCTTCAGACAGACAAGGGAATTGAACCTGGATCTCGTCCACATTTCTGTCTGTTCTAAGCACTGAGCTGCAGTCTGAAGGGAAACAGATTTTTCCACTGTGGGGCCAGCTGTTGCTGCAAGGTCCTGGCCTAGTAAGCATTTTCAAAGCTCACCTACTGGATTGAACTCTCCAGGGAGAGTGCAGAGGAATGCTTCATTTCTGGACACCAACTGGGCATTAGTCTGAATTAATTACTAGGCTGCTCAGTCCTATTAAGGCTTATGTACATTTGAGAACATGAATAAGCACTGTTGGAGTACTTTATGCACTTCATAATAAAAAATACCTGGGCTTCCAATCAAATTTAGGTACCTCCAGGGCTATGTGGTAGATGCATAAACACTTTTAGGACTGCAATTTTGACCCAGGGCATCTAAATTCCACCTACTTGAGCATCAGGTGCTTATGTCCTTTTCTGGACCTCATCCCAGATTAGAATCAACTGCTCAGAAATAATCATAATATCTGCATAATGCTGATTTTCAGAATGATTTATAAATATTAAGTAATTAATCTTCATATTGCCCCTGGACAAATATTTTCATTTTACATATATAAAAATTTGTGATAAATTGCCATAGGCTACAACTGAGTCAGTATCAGAATTAGTATGGAGGAATTCCTGTTTCTCAGACTAGAACTCAGCTCATGCCTTTCTGAAGAAAGAAAAAAGATAAATTTTTACTCTTCAGAAGCAAGAGTTGTTATGCTGACATATTTTAATTGACCGAGGATTTTTTCTTTTACAGTGGTTTACGTTGTGGGGGTTTTTTCCAAGGAATACAAAACACTTTGCAGAACTACTTTTCAATTCTGGTAGACTAGTAACAACACTGATAGATAAATAACTGAGAAAGAATGATTGAAACTTATCTTTAGTAAACCTCAGATTTGGAGTGGTGTTAGAAAGAATGATCAGAAATACTGTATTTTATATTATGTAAGCTTGATGCATCAGTTAGACAATCACTCAAATTAAAGAAAAGGCTTATTAGATCACTTAATCGCTACCAAAAACAGCATTGTCTTTCCTACATAAACACTGAAATATTTTAGGAATCTTTAACATTTTATGGTCCTGCTATGTTTTTCAAGATGGAAAATCCAGAAGAAATGAACCAAAAAATAACAAAAGCAGGATGCTTTCTCCCTTCCTTGCAGAAGGAACTCTGTAATTCTGGATGCCTGCAAGAATTGCTGATGGTTTGAAAAGACTGCCAGCTACCAACCCCTTCACATCATATTCTTGGCTCGAACAGTTAAAACAGATCCTTCCGTAAGTTCTCCTGTTCTCTTGCATGGTTTACCAATCCACTTTCTACATACACAACTTAAAGAGTATGTTAGCCATACTCTGGCTGGAGCTGGAAAGTGCTGGAAAATCCTAATATATGAATCAATTTCTAGGCTAAAGTACCAAAACTGATAAAACAGATCACTATTACTGAAATGACAAATTGCAAGCTTTAACAGCCATGCTTCAAATATTTCCAATCATAACAATTTTCAGAACTCTACATCTTGATAAACATAGTTTTACAGCTCGCAATTCTCAGTTTATATACACAAATCTTAGTTAAACACTGTTTGATCTATGTTTATGTTTACAACAAGCAATAGAAGACCAAGAATACAAGCAATTTTGTTATAGAGCACAATATGCCTGCTAAGATTATTTGCACAAGTGGAAAATTTTCCTATCATTCAAATACCCCATTCCTTCCCTTACAAACCCCTATATTTTGTACTTCTTTTCTGAAATCTTGAAATGAGAATACTAGGGGGTTATGTTACACCATACTCAAGAATTTTGAAACTTCAGTCTTGTAAATACCAGGGCGACAGCACATCCTAGTGGTTACTCACACCGTTCTATGGGATTTGGTTTACGCAGTACCTCAGTCATAGCTGAATAAATACTTTCTGGTATCCTTCACTTTTATCCTGCACTTCTCTTCTTTTCCTTTATGGAACAACTAAGAACGAAGTTAGGATTTTGGAAGGAGGTGTGAATTAATAAAGCTGAAGTAATTAAAAAACACTGAAGATTTTTAAATCGGTTCTATGTATCTTTTAAGCAAAAACATGCTTCTAAATATAAATTTAGCTATTTTTAGGCAGAACATACAATGAACAGTTGTGCAGTTTGTCCTTTTGTTTTCATTTTCCAATAGGAAAAAACAGCATCTCTGCTTATATTTTAGTTTACTCTGGGCAGCTTTACTTGGGAAACATGAGTAAAGGGCTATATAAGCTACTAAGTACTTAGTCAATAAAACTTTACATGCATCTATTACATCAAAAATGCATCTATTACAACATTTTAATGTGGGGTTTTTTGCCAGTCAAGTATGCAGCACAATCAGATAGCTGTTTGTTAAAGCAGGTAGCAATAAACAGAAAATGGAAATAAAATGCTTCTTAACTGTGCTAAAAGAAAATTTTGCAACAGCCCCATTTAGACTTCTGATGGGGAAAGCTGTGAAATATGGGATGCCTATAAGGAAAAGCTTGAAGATATTTTTTACCAGTTCACAATTTTGCATTGTGCAAAACTTTTCAGTATATTTCTCACTCTCTGATATTATCCTATTTATATCTTCTCAGTAAGAAATATCAGGTAACATGTTTGTCGCTTAAAGGAACAGACTTGTAAATGGAGAACTGTATTCCATGACAGGCTGTGTATGCTGAATTGCTGGTAAAAGGACCAGAAGGAATGTCCTATGAGGAGCAGCTAAGGGCTTTGGGTTGGGCTCGTTTGGAGAAAAGATGGCTGAGGGGTGACCTCATTGCTCTCTACAGCTTCCTGAGGAGAGGAAGTGGAGAGGGAGGTGCTGATCTCCTCTCCCTAGGATACAGTGACAGGACACTGGGAATGGTTCAAAGCTGTGCCAGGGGAGGTTTAGATTGGACACTAGGAAGCATTTACTTTACCAAAGGGGTGGTCAAGCATTGGAACAGGCTTCATAGAGAGGTGGTTGATGCCCCAAGCCTGTCAGTGTTTAAGAGGCATTTGGAAAATGCCCTTAATAACATGGTTTAACTTTTGATCAGCCCAGAAGTGGTCAGGCAGCTGGACTAGAAGAACACTGAAGGTCCCTTCCAGCTGAAATCTAATCTATTCTATTCTATCCTACCATTTCCCTGCTGAACATCTACTTCTTGCTGTGGCAGAAATCTATTATTCTCTTCTCTTCTATCTTATCTGCTTCTTGCTGTGGCAGCACTAATCAGAAGGAAGCAATCATTTGCAGCAGAACCTGATACTGTGAAAGAGGGAAGGTGGTAAACATGGAGTTGATCCTCCCATGTTGTTTTTCCCTCACATTTGGGTTCACATATTTCTTTCCCCTTCTTGAATCACTTCCAGTTACTCTAGGGTAATTTTAATGCCTGATACATTTTGGTATTTTGTTCATGGTTAAAATGCTTAAAATCATATTATATGGGAGAAAGACATTTTCTGCTACTAATATATGAGTTTTCCAAAGGCTCAAAAATCAGAACTTGGTTAAAAGGATCCCCAGTTTTTAGTTTGGCTTCATGGTCTTTTGCTCCCTGACTCATGTTCAGTATGTTACTGGCAATGCTAATGTCTCAATTTATCTGAAATGAAAACTTGCCCAGAAATAGTCCCTGTGCCCCACCTACAGGCAAGTCCATCCTTTCCTGTAATGCTGAGGAACATACATACAGGTCCCACATATTCTCTCCCGAGAAGGGGAATGAAAGAAAAGCAAGGTTCCAGTAGTTGAAACTCTGTTAACAATCCCAGATGGGTACAGATACTGTGTTTTAAAGCTGTAGCTGCAAAGTAAGAGATCACAAAGAGGTTTTTTGATCAGAGTTCACAAACATTTTCTGAATGAGCGTTGACAGTTGCTGTAACAGCAGGTACACCTACGCAACAGTACTGCCTGCTTCTCTACCAGAACAGATAATTTACTAGAATAACTTACGCACCAGAGTTTGGGAATCCTTGTTATAAACAAAACCTCAGCAGTGATGAAGGGAGTTCTCAATAAAAATACGGTAACTTCTCAACAGAAAGGCACATAACAAGTAAAGGAAAAATCATGATTTGCAGGACAACCTCTTCCAGTGCTTCCAGTGCCAGATTAGAGTATTTCCTCTCTACAAATCATACCAAACAGTCTTCTTTGTTATAGAGAGCATCTGAAAAATCTATGGATTTTAATTTGTCCTTCATCTGGAGCACGAACTTTTAGTGAAGAGGTATACTGGCTCAGTTAAAACCAAATCTAAATTTTGTTTTGTTCTTTACTGAAAGATTTTTGTATTACAGAATTCTAAAGGGAGATCCTTCCTTTGAGAGTGGTCAGAAGACTTTATAATAATCTTGCTGAATTTTCAAACATTTGGCATGCATTCTTTCCATTCTTTCACAGGAATGACAGATGTGCCCTTTTGAGGAGCTGTGTGTGAGGGTTATTCACACTTGATTATTTCATGTTCACTACTTCCTGTTACACAGCACCTACTGTTACATTGCTTAATATATTTTGAGACATCATACATAAAATAAATGAATAAAACTCTATCAGTGCTTTGCCAAGCAAAGACAGATGTCCATTAATTCCATGTTTTAAAATGCCAAATAGCCTACTGGCAGTAGGTGTCTAACAAGTCCCCAGATAGCTAATATGCAAAATCTGAGTAACCATGAAAACAAAGGAGCCGCATCTTAAGTTACCACCCAAACTGCTAGTTACAGGCGCTTCTGGATCCGAAAAACAAACATTCCATAAAAGAAACAAGGAAGTCATCAGAATATGATGGCAGCATTTCCATAACAAAGATCAATTTCTTAGAATGATGACAGCCCTGTGGCAGAAAATTGATGATGGAAAGAAAAAAAAAAAGAAATTAAATTGAGTTCTAAATTCTTGTTAAGTTTTAATAAAATGAAACAAAAATGCACTAGAATGTTTGCCAGTGTGAGTAAGCACCAGAGTGAAGTGTGAACTAATCAGCTGTATGCTGTTGGATGCACACCTCAAATAGCTGACAGTAATACCACCATAATAGGAGGGAAAATAGGAGGGGAAATCTGTGAATTTCACTGTATGAGAATATGAGTTTAATTCTTACTGCCCATCCCAGAGTGAAATTCTGGTCAGGCAAGATGGACAGCCCACTTGCATAATACAAAGTAAAAAAAAATATGAGGAAAACTATGAAAAGTAATGACATATAAATAAAAATATAATTCATGAATAATATATATCACATATTTTTCCACCTGCAATTATAAAATAGTCTATTTTCTTTGCCATTTTAATTTTGTAAATCATTTATAGGTTCCATATACTAAGGAATAATCCCCATTTATTATGTTTTGACATAATTCTCTTTTAAATAAATTTGAAATTCATGCGAGCTGAATGTACATAATGATTGACATCAACAATAATTCACATCAGTCTTTCCAGCAGTGGAGAATGATGCTACTACAGCTGTTATCTCCAAGTTCTGGGAACTAGCTTTGTTACTCTTTTCTCTAATATTAGAAGCTTTAATACTTAGTGAAGATGAACTCTGTTGGTTTGGTTTTAGCAATTATTTCACATGTAGTCTCTTGCTGAGAACAATGAAGCTTGTGTGTGTCCTGGAGAAAGAATTAGTCCAGCACAGTGGTTTTAGTTCACTGACAACCCATACTACACGTGGGACAGGGATCCCTTCTCTTATGTGTCGATTACGACTTTTTCACTGCACAACACTTTGAAAAATGATATATTCATGAACCCGAATCTATGTGTGAGGACGAGATTTCATACACTTGTTTCTTCTGTTACCAAAATACGACTAAAGAACAAGAATATTTTTAATACCAGCTCATAAGAATGCTACATTTTGAGGGACATATTGTTATTAATTTGTTAATTATTTGTTTCTGTTATAAAATCATATTGGTCTATGAAGTTATTTTTGAAGAATTGATTCTTGACATCGAAGCTTGGCACAACAAAGACAGAACACACCCTCAGTTCTCTTCAAAGACAAGAGTAGTGAGAAAGGGGATTTCCTAACAAAAGATTTCCTAATAGAAGACTAGAACCTGACAGATCACAATAGTTCCTCTTCAATCAAAACCCAGAAGAATTTGTCATACATGAAGTGTAAGATTTCCAAATAAATACCTTCATTAGTGGAGATGACTGAAACTGGTCTGTTTCAGCGGTTAAGTATAGCCAACTCCTCGTGCCGCAGTTTGAGCACATTTGAGCTATGTACATCAAAAGCAACAGAATATAATTCTTTGTAGCAAATATTTACATTTATCATATTTCCTTTAAGTCTTCTCTAAAGACACTTACTTTAGTCTTTCCTGAAAGTGTCTGCATTACTTCTAATGATGCTGGTTGCTTCTCAACAGCTACATCTTTCTTTTTTTTTTTTTAACATCATTCACAATTTCCCAGTTAAGCCCTTACCAATGCTGAAGTAGAACAGAATGATTGTTTCACCTCCCCTATGAAAGGTATTTTTATTTACATATTATAGTATAGTGATGGCATTTTCCAAAGTTGTTTGAACATTACTCACTCACATATTTTGACTTGAATTGGTGGAAAACCTTTCCCTCTAGACTGTTAAAATATCCTAAACTCTCAGATTTATGGTAAAAAAGCACTGTACTTTGGATTTGTAGAAAAACTTTCTGAAAATATTGAAAGAAGTGCAGAAGTGCACTCCTTTAACCTTTTTTTCAAGATTTATATTTATTTACATATTTACAATATGGGCTTTACATAAGTGCTGCTACTGGGTATCCAACTTCGTAACCTTATTACCTTTCTTGCATAGATTCAGATTAGTATATCAATCCCCAAGGACATCACAGGAAATCAAAAACAACAGGGTTGGGAAAATATAATAGGGTTTCTAGTCCAAAATTATTCTAATAAAAGATTAATTAAAACCAGTGATGGGCCAGGGCGTACACTTGTGTGAGTAAAGTGAGGTTGCTTTCCTTCAGGAAGGTAGAAACCAGCATTAGTTTGGCTGTTTTCCCTTTACCATCCTACACAAAACTTAATGGAACATATTTTGGAGTTTAAGACTTTGACCCTTGACTCAGATTTGGCTGAAACTGGCCAAAAGATTCAAGGTCACTAGAGGGGGGAAACAGGCAGGCAACCACATGACACAACTTTGTTAAGCTTTGCTTTCTAAGAAATCTAACTACAAAGAGACCAGACTTGTTCCAAGCAAAGATGCCTACTTTGGAACCTAAAGCAAAGGCACAAAATGCCTTTGGTATTGGTAGGAATACCAGTAGATGGAAAGGACTGGATAATCTCAAAACAATGATTTTAAGTCTGTGAAGTGTTTGAGTTCTCCTCCATTTTTTTTAGGCCAGCTGTGGGATAAGCAGTGTGACAAGTTTCGGAATTTTGCTAAGTAGGAAACTTCCTGTCACTGTGCATACATCCAATGAAAATATGTTTTCAGCCACTTCCACAACACAGGAATCATAGAATCATCTGGGCTGAAAGGAACCTCCAAAGACCATCTAGTCCGACGTCCCCGCAGTCAGCAGGGACACCCCCAACTAGACCAGG